>JAJLUJ010000001.1:0-35475 GCA_030564235.1 Blastobotrys elegans
GCCACAATCAGTCCATATCAGATCGTATGCCGATAACGTACTGCGCGGTTATGCGACACACCTCCGATACAGATTGTGGGGGGCTCTCTCTAACATCGTCATGGCAACGACACTATATTCCATGCAGGGATGCAGATGTAAAAACGACATAAGGACTTGTACTCCAGATCAAGATTTGTCGTATAATCTCCCTCAATATCACTGTTCTTTGTTGCAACATGTACGGGATTTATTGCTCCCAACACAGTGGAACAAAACTCACGTTGCTGGGTCGATAGGTTCTCGATACGTACGGGAACAAGAGTAATTAAGATTAATTTACTACGTATTCTTTCTTTTTTGCAACATGTATACCTATAGAGGTTCTATAGGTTCTATAGGTTCTATGGTATTATTTAATTAGTACACGTACTTTCATTATTCGTAATCAAGTTATGAGTTAGTTTACAATTAGAATCGACCTCCTTATACCGGGGCACTACTATTCAATGCCACCACACCACTCGCAGTAATTTCGAAATTGAGCTCGCCGGGTTCCGACCAAGGCGAATAAACGAGTTGGAATCGGCGATTGCGGTGCCTATCGCGTTTAACAGCGACCCGTACGTCGACAGCAGCGCTCCATGCATGGCCACAGTATGGCCTCAGCGCCGGCTCGTATGCTGGGATTTCATAAAATTCGTACGACTTTTTAGTCTTCCACGTCACAGCGTTTGTTGTCCACCCACTATGCCAGCGCGCTTGGTAGTCCACCTGCAGCGGATCTCGATCGACCTGGATCGAGAATGTGAGTGGGAACACTGACGTGACCTGGTTTGCCGCCACCACTGCAAAGTTGAGCTCGTTTGCGTGCATTTTGAGCGCGTTTGTTAGTGATGCAATTGCACTCTGTGTGTCTCGCATTGACATTTCGCGGAATGGATGTGCTATCGAGTCGATAACCACCAGCCCCACGTCAAACTGCTTCACTGCGCGAGGCACGTTGATCAACAAGCACTGCTCCATCTCGCGGTAATTACGGCATTTATACACTAGAATGGCGTCTGCGCTGCCTCCCGTGGCGGTCTCGAAATCCTCTAGCCGTGATTTGGGCAGCTGGGTTTCGGTACACACAATAATCGCCGCACGCTCTAGCCCGCCCTCCTCAGGCGACGCTTGTACTTTGAACGCCAGCTGGGTGAGTATATGCGACTTGCCACATCCTGCTTCACCGACAAACTCGGTTAGCGTACGGGTACGCACCCCACCGCCCAATAGCCGATCTAGCCCATCATCACCGGTCGATATAGTCTCGGTGGTGCATTGCCGAGTATATATCGCCTCTGCACATTCAACCACCGGATTGAGCTGTTTGCTGGAGTGCTGGACAAACTCCTGCTTGAACCGAGTCACTTCGTTGATGCTACGCGAGCACTTTTTGGCGATATCTTGATCCGAGTGGGCTAGAAGCTGCGCCGTGGTGATTCTACGCTCTTCCAACGCGCTAATCAACCCGTCATATTCCGGCTTGTCGAATAAAGGGTAGTTTTCACCCAAGTCCATTGGGAATAAATAATAAATAGGCAGTGAGCGAAGGGGGGGGGGGGGGGGGGGGTCACACAACAAAAAAAAAAAGTTTTTGGGTATTTTATTTTTAACGCGTTTCGAAAAATTCCTTTCTTTTCCTTCCCACTTCTTTCCATCACCAAAAAAACAATGACAGAAGAGACGCCGGCCGAACCAACAAAGGAGGAGTCGCCTAACAGCATCACTGCGTTGGACTATATTGCCGAACAGGCCAAGCTGTATGTGTGAATGAGTTGAGAGATTTGCTGACTAGCCTGTCTTGTAGTGAGGAGGAAGCTCGTGAGGTCATGCCATACGATCCAAACCACTGCTCGCATCACGACGAGCCAGCACGCCAGCAAGTGTTTGCTTGTCTCACGTGTAAAAAGAAGGACGAAAGGAACAATGGAATTTGCTACTCGTGTAGTATCCAGTGCCACTCGGATCACGATGTGGTGGAGCTATTAACAAAACGGAATTTTACATGCGACTGTGGCACGACGCGAATGCCTGGGTTTGGTGGGTGTAATTTGCGCAAAAACTTTCAAAAGTTGGATGATCCAAACACGGGTAACGTGTACGGACACAACTTTGACGGCAAATTTTGCTCGTGTGATCAAGAATACAGCACGCAACAAGGATCGACAATGTTTCAATGCCTCCTGGGAGATGCGTGCCAGGAGGATTGGTTCCACGAGGAATGTATCCTTGGCATCCCACTTGTCGCCAATCGCGACGATAAACCGCGCGGCGAGAATTTGTACGATAAACTCGAATCGGCAGCATCGGAAAATGTGCAAGCTGTCGATGAAGATGCTACGTTGGAGGGTCTCCCAAACTCGGAAGATTTTGCTGCATTCATTTGCTGGAAATGCGTAGACAAGCATCGCCCGTTGATGACCAAGTTCGGCCAGTGGAAGGATGCTTCTCTGGACCCAGTCATCCACAGTGAGTACAAGAGCTTGGAAGATCGTAAAGAACAACTCGACCCGTCGGCAGGCACCAAACGAAAAGCTGAAAACGGCGAGGAAACATCAAAAAAGCTAAAGACTGAGGATGGCGCGCCGTCAGCAGTGCAGTCTCCACGCAAACAACCAACCCAGCAGTTTTCGTTGTTTCTGATTGAAGGGTACCAAGATGTGCTAAAGGAATGTCAAGATGTTGACGTGCAACGGTTTATCGCACAGTTCCCGTTTATGGTTGAGGAAGAGGCTGAATACGAGCCGCCTGCCGATAACGACGCAGCGTCTTCATTGCTCGACGCTGGCACGCGTGCTCTGCAATCACTACCAAGAGAACAAGCTATTGACGGTCTAAATGCGTACGCCATGATCAAAGACCGGTTGAAGAATTTCCTGCAGCCGTTTGCTGATGAAGGGAAGATTGTTACGGAAGGTGACGTGAATACGTTTTTTGCCAACATGGAAGCTGCCAAGTAGGAGCTTATTATTATTATATATTTATTACAAGCGTACCGAATGCTCTGCGCTCGATTTAATCAAGGACATTTTTTCATTTTCTTAATCGCATCTAGAAGCAAATTTTATAACGCAGTTACAACACTCTTAATAACCAAGTAATCATCAAGACCATATTTAGACCCTTCACGGCCAAACCCAGACTGTTTAACACCACCAAATGGTAGAGCAGATTCAGTGATCATGCCAGTGTTTACACCAACCATGCCAACTTCCAACCCTTCAGAGACACGGTGGATTTGAGACACGTCGTTTGAAAAAAAGTATGCAGCCAACCCCACGTCAACGTTGTTAGCCATCTTAATCACATCTTCTTCAGACGAAAACTTGCTAATGGCTGCCAATGGACCAAATGTCTCTTCACAAGAAACGGCCATATCTGGGTTCACGTTGACCATGACGGTTGGCGCGTAAAAGTTTTGGCCCAGCTGAGTCAGCTTTTCACCACCAGCAAGCACGGTTGCACCTTTACCAACCGCATCGGTAACGTGCCGATGGACCTTATCGACCGACGCCGCGTTTGTCAATGGGCCTTGAGTGACCCCATCTTCAAACCCGTTACCGACCTTAAACTGGTTGACTTTGGTGACAAACTTTTGCACAAATTCTTCGTGAACATCTTCATGGATATAGAACCGGTTGGCACAGATGCATGTCTGGCCAGATCCTCGGAATTTCGATGCAATAGCGCCATCAACCGCTCGGTCAACGTCAGCTGAGCTAAACACAATGAATGGAGCGTTCCCGCCAAGCTCAAACGAGACCTTTTTCACGGTTGATGCAGCTTGCGACATTAAAGCCTTGCCAACTGGCGTGCTTCCAGTGAAGGTGACCTTTGAAATGTTCTCATTCTCGCACAGCTCTTGACCGACTTTCTTGACACCAGACGAGGCGGTTAGCACGTTGACGACACCGGCTGGGACGCCAGCTTCGTCAGCCAGCTGGGCCATTGCTAGAGCTGAGAATGGGGTAGCATCAGCTGGTTTGATCACGGTGGTACAGCCAGTGGCCATTGCGGCCCCGACTTTACGAGAGATCATGGACGATGGGAAATTCCAAGGCGTGACGATCCCACATACACCGACTGGTTGCTTGATGGTGTGGATTCGTGAGTTTGGGTTGGCGGAGGGGATGGTATCACCATAAATCCGAGGTGCTTCTTCAGCAAACCATTCAAAGTTGACAATGGACGACATGACCTCGCCTCGTGCTTCGGCCAGCGGTTTGCCATTCTCCCACGTCAAGATCTTGGCCAAATCTTCATGGTTCTGCCGCATCAGATCGGCCCATTTCCGAATCAACCCAGCCCGTTCACGGTTGCTAGTCTTTCTGAACGATTCAAACGCAGTCTTTGCGTGGCTGGCAGCCTCCCGCACTTCTTGTACGCCCATCTCAGGAACAGTACCAATCAGTTGCGAGGTGGAGGGGTCGTTCACTTCAAAAGTCTGGCCCGACTTGCTATCAACCCAGCTGCCATTGACGTAGCATTGCGATCGAAATAGACTTGGATTGGATAATGTAGGTTTGCTCATTGTAGATAGTTGGCGAGCAAACGATCGTGCTTTCAGCATTTCTTTATTTATAAATATTGAGCAGCAAAAAAAAATATATATGTTCTGTGCGGGGGGAGGGAGGGAGTTCGGTTATTTATATACCCTAGTCTGGCTAAAATTTCCTCCCCCCTCCATTGTTTTGAAAATACTGAAAAGAAAAAAAACAGCCGCCGGCGCTTAACTATTATTATTTTTTTTCTATTAATAATCGCTTATGTACACATACGGCGGCAATCTTTTTACTTCTTGCCGGGAGTAGTTTCTCGCTTATTCAGCTCCTTGGCCCACATTGTTGCGGCTTTGGTGTGGTCTAAATCAGCAAACATCTTGTCAAAAATCTCTTGGTACCATTTAACAGGCACTGGAGTGATCCCTTCCTTGATGAAATCAGGCATGTTTTCAAAATCGGCAATATTATCGTGAGGGAAAAAGACTGTATCCGCACCAGCCAGCTTGGCGGCCATAATCTTCTCCTTGAGCCCACCAATCCGTAGCACTTTACCAGTCAAGGTGAGCTCACCAGTCATGCACGCGGTGGCGTTGACGGGGTGGTCTAGAGCTAGCGAAAGCAGCGAGGTGGTCATGGTGACACCAGCCGATGGGCCGTCCTTCTTGATGGCGCCTTCTGGGCAATGCAGGTGGATGACTGCCTTTTCAAAGAAGCGGTTTTCTGGGAAATGCTTGGTCATGAACATTCGGCAGAAGGAATAAGCGATGGATGATGATTCATTCATGACATCGCCGAGTTGGCCGGTCCGGGCAAAGTCTGGTTTTTCCGAGGTTGATAGTGGTTGTTGAAGCACCGACTCAATATAGAGTGGCGTTCCGCCCATTTCAGTGTATGCCAAACCCATCACAACCCCAGCCGGAGCTTCTTCATACATTCGGTCGTTGAGGTAGATTGGCGGACCAACATAGTCAACCAGTTTATCAGCTGCAACGTCAATCTTCAAGTCCTTTGGAATATCCAACTTGGCAATTTTTTTAGTAGCAGCTTTATCTTCATTTTCAATCTCCTTGCCGCCAACAGATGCTGGATCATACTTTGCTTCAGTCTCAATTTCAACCTCCACATTCTCACCAGTATCGTACTGTTCCACAACCTTCAAGGCAATCTTTCGGTGAATCTTTTCAACCATTTTTTTAAGTCCCCGCACCCCGTTTTCTTTAGCGTACGATCGGACAAGCTGCTCGACGGCGTCATGTTCAATGTTCACGTCAAGTTGCTCCATCCCGCTTGTCTTTTTGCTCTTTGGGATAAGGTATTGTTCGGCAATGGCAACTCGTTCCGATGCAACGTACCCAGAAATATCAATAATCTCCATTCGGTCCTTCAATGGCGGTGGAATGTTTTCCACGTAGTTTGCAGTGCATACAAACAGCACCTTGGAAACGTCTAGGGGAATGTCCAAAAATGTGTCCACAAATGACGAGTTTTGTTCCGGGTCGAGCAATTCAAGAAGGGCTGCCGAGGGGTCCCCGTGCATGTTCCCACGCGCCACCTTGTCAATCTCATCAATCAAAATGAGCGGGTTTTGGGTTTGAGTTTGCTTGAGAGATTGAATGATGCGGCCAGGCACGGCACCCACGTAGGTTCGCCGGTGACCTTTAATCTCAGATACATCGTTAATACCACCAACACTGATTCGAGAAAACTTTCGTCCCAATGCTTCCGCAATCGACTTGCCAATTGACGTCTTACCGACACCTGGCGGCCCACTAAAACAAATAATCTTGCCGTCGACGGACCCAGATAGCCGGGCAGTGGCGATAAACTCCAAGATCCGGTCCTTGGCGTCCTTGAGACCGTAATGACCTTCATCAAGCACTTTACGAGCGGACTTGATATCGTACTTGTCTTCCGAAAACTTGTTCCAAGGCATTTGGGTCAACCAGTCTAGATAATTTCTGGTGATGCTATGCTCAGCGCTGGACGGTTCGGTATTCTCCAGTTTGTAAATTTCCTCGTCAAACGCTTTTTGTACATGGTCCGGAACATTTTCCAGCTTGGCCAGCCGTTCTCTAAACACTTCAGAGTTCTTTTCCTTCCCGCCCGAGCCCGAACCACCAAGCTCCTTCTTGATCTCGCTCATCTTCTCTTCTAGGTAGACTTTTTTATACCGGCTTTGGAGCTTGGCGTCAACATTTTTTCGAAACTTGTCTTGCATTTCGACACGTAACAACTCTTTTTTTACAAGTTCAAGAGACTTTATCAACCGGCTGTGAATATTGCGAGACTCCAAAACGTCTTGGATGACTTCAGAGCCTTCCGATACGGCGGCGGCAAAGTCAGCCAGTGCGGCGGGGTCGGAAAACGCCTCATTGGAGGGCTTGGCCGACACAATCGCAAAGGATGAGATTTGCTCTTTAAAAGTGGAACTCATGGTACTTAGTTGCCGCAGCACCTCGATAATCTCAGCACATAGGGCTTGAACCTCCTGATTATGCACGTCAAACTTTTCATTCTCCACAACCTTGATTCCCTTCATCCACGGCACGTTGAGCGAGTACAGATCAGTATCATTATACGCCGTATCAAAGCTCGTCACGTCCATGTTTGTATTTTTATCGGTGGGGCCCGTACCAGTAGCTGGGGGCGGCGTGGCGGAAACTTCCGGTTTAGGTTGAACGAGCTCGCCAATCTCGATTCGAGAGAGAGGTAGTAAAGTGATTGTGCACCCAGGTAGGCCATCCTCATACTTGCTAAACACACCGCCAATTCGGCAGTACGAGCCTACTGAGCACGCATCGTCCACATTCTTCAAAACCTCAGTTTTTTCGTCGCTGCCTGGTTTCTTCATAAACACTGCAACGCATTGGTCCTCTAGGTTATCATAAAAGATGCGCCGAACAGCGTAGATCATTTCAGGATCGTGGATCCGAAGAGCTCGATGGTAGCCTAAATATTTGTTAGTACTTGTCAAAAAAACAGAGAAAAAAAAAACATACCTGGTATGGCTGGTCTGTCTGGGGATAATATTGACAGGATTTGTTTCTTCTTGGTGGGGTCGACCTGCCGGTATGCAAACTGTCCTGGGCTGTTGGATCCGGTAGTACCAGTACCAGTACCAGTAGCAGGAGTAGTGGTGCTTGGTTTCTCGTTCGATTTGGCCTCTTCTGGCTTCTTCTCTGGCTCCTCCTCGGCGGCTTTTCTCAATGGACGACGGCGGCCGCCCCGTGCAGGTTTGCTCTCGTCGGCATCCTTCTTGGTCGCCTTCCCTTCGTCCTTCTTCTTTTCCTTCTCTTTATCATCCTTGGCGGCGTCTGGTGGCGTCTTCTTGTTGTTGTTATTGCCACTGTTGCTGGAGTTGAGCCGGATCGAGGCGGCAGTGATCCGTGATGGCAATGCCGTCCTGACTGTACTCGCTCGTGTGATGCTAGTGCGCAGCAGTGATTGGTGCCGGCATGCTCTGACTAGCTGCCTGGCTGTAAACATGGTTTGTATATGTGGGAGTGTGTAGGTGTGTGTGTGGGTGGGAAAAGCAAGCGCTTAAGATTTGAAATGCGCGGTGGAAGAAAAGGAAGAAAAAAAAAATTGGATCTTCCCAAAGGGAAAAAAAAAAAAAAAAAAACCTTAAAAAAACCTCCCAAGCGCGAAGCATAACTTTGGTTGGCTGAGATTAATTTGATGGATTAGATAACCAACACACGCATAAAAAATAAAAATAAAACACTACTGGTGAATACTATGAGAAAGAACATCCACTCTTGACTGGCATTCGGGGTCGGAAATCCCCCTTTGATGGAGATGCTGGCGGTATCTAGCGAGATAGATGGCCAGCACCTCACTATAATTCTCCATTCCCAGCGACATTAGAGCGTGGAGTATGTCCTGTCCGTTGACAGTCTTTCGTTTGGCACCATTGCTTATCTCGGCGGCTTCACTAGTTATAAACGCGACAAACTCGGTGACACACTCTTGCATGCAGTCCTTGGCTTCTTTGGAGAGTTTCCCGCTTGCCGGCAC
The DNA here is from genome assembly GCA_030564235.1 of Blastobotrys elegans. Lineage (NCBI taxonomy): Eukaryota > Fungi > Ascomycota > Dipodascomycetes > Dipodascales > Trichomonascaceae > Blastobotrys > Blastobotrys elegans. The sequence continues at coordinate 8,544 of JAJLUJ010000001.1, forward strand.
CGAGTCTTTCATGATGCGGGCGACTTTATACACTCAGTTAGCCATATCATCTCTAATATAGGTGGGCCGCGGGGGACGATTAGCACGTACTGTTTGCCATTGGCAAGAGCAGGTCCGCCTGGCTTTCTGGGTGTTTGGAGTATTTAGAGTATTTGGAAGGATTGGTCATGTTGGAGGGGGAGGGTGTGTATACTGTTATCTACGATCTTCCCCAGCAAGACTGTCCTTTATATACAGTAGCATAGGTAGACATGGTTATCGTTTGTCACAGACCGCAGGCTGTTGCGCGCACCAACAACAGCGCTTGAATTCTGACCATTCAATTGCAGGCATTAAAAAACGTGTGAGACATTTTAATTACAGGGCCGGGGAGACGGCGCCGCACTGTAAGCACGTTTTCAGGATCGACGAGCGTATGGCGTGCACGCTCAAGCTCGGACTAGGGGCTTGTTTTGGGGCAAATGGTTTGGGGCATATTTATTTGTTCAAGGCCTTATTGGTTTATAGCCTTATAGCATGCATGCGCTGGGTTATCATATTTCACACGCACGTGTTACAATATATCGGGGGGCCCTCCGCGTTTACGCTTATAAATCATTCAGTATGTGCTGTCAATGAATATTGCGCGGGCGGATCCACTGGTTTCGTATCTACATTGTGAGCCTCACACGTTTCTTAGACAGTCTAGAATATATACACCAATATTATATAAGCCATAGTACGCTCATGCGGCTCAACGTTATCGCCAAGAGGACGGGTGTCTTAAGTGGCTTTGAACGTGTACACAAAGGTCAAATTTATAAGCTGCTTCTACAATATTATCTCGTTTAGATATATATAACCCCAATTATAGAAAGGAATCATGGACGAGACATGTATACGCCAGTTGAGTCTCAAACATATCCCACATTATAACTCCCTGCTCGAGGACCCGGGACCTTGGAATAGAGCGTAGAGTGTAGACGAGTGTCAGTAACTTGCAACATATGTGATCTGCCCGGGGGCCTGACCAAGCAGTCTAACTCCAGCTGCGCATGGTAAGTTCGGCAAATAAATACAGGTTTTGGTCCCCAGCCAAAGACATGTTATAAAATAATGGTCTATTCTATTAACACAACAATGCCAATATCAGATAAGCTCTTTCTAAGTGTCTTAAGAGGCGCCATAGCGTGTAACGCAAACACTCACAACTTCCCTCTTTTTAATAAATCTGGATCGGCATGTGTAAGTAATGACGCAGACCGCAATTATCAAAATTCCATCTCAAAAAAAAACGCAAAAAACCCGCAACACGCGCGCGCTCCCAACGAAGCGCTTCTTTGCTTTCCACTTTTTAAACGTTTCTTCACCACAAGATAACGCAACAAGAGGCGATTGATTGAACGACACGACAACAACAACAACAACAACAAGAATAACTTCATTGTTCATAGACACACGCCCACTTGACTCAATCAGGTGCTGAATTATTCTGCATTTATCAACGTTTTGCTCCCAAGCTTGCCTATCCCACAACCCAGTATACCATACGAACAAAAAAGGGTTGATCAGTTCTTGGAAGCGGCTTGAAAGAGGACATCTCATCGACCACGCTATTTTTTATTATTTTTATTATTTAATACACCGGAGACGAAACAACACCACAATATGTTGGAATCACTCGTCGCGTCATTATTGAACCGGTTTTTGGTACGTTGAAGTGATATTTTTTTTATTGTTTGCTAACATTCCACGCAGGGCTCTTATGTATGTGTATATGATGCATTGAACTGTACTAACCTGCCAACACTAGGTCAAAAACTTTGACCCAAAGCAACTAAACATTGGGATTTGGAGCGGAGATGTCAAATTGAGGAACCTGGACTTGAAACGAGAAGTATGAGACTATTTCCCGGTGATGATTGTCGCTAACCAATATTTTTTAGGCACTCGACAAGTTTAAACTACCAATTGACGTCATTGAAGGCCATCTCGGCGAGCTGGTGCTGCAGATTCCTTGGTCCAATTTGAAGAACAAGCCCGTCAAGATTGTCATTGAAGATGTTTATTTATTAGCCAATCCAAAACTTGAACAAGACTATGACGCTGATGAGGAGGAGCGACGTAACCACACTCTCAAGATGGAAAAGTTGGAAAACGCCGAGATTTTGGACAAGGGCTTGACCACCGGCATGACTCAGGAAGAGATTCAAAAGAATCAGAGCTTCACCGAGTCGCTTGTGACCAAGATTGTCGATAATGTGCAAGTCACTATTAAAAACATTCATATTAGGTATGAAGACCGGGAAAGCGTGCCTGGCCACCCATTCTCGGTCGGGATGACGCTGGAGGAGCTATCCGCCGTTTCTACTGATGATGACTGGAACCCAACCTTTTTACAAGATACAAGCCAAATCACCAAAAAGCTTGCAAAACTCAACGCCCTGTCTGTGTACTGGAATACAGACTCTGGCACGATCCACCCATCAGACACCGAGCTGGGCATTGTGGAACGGTTCAAGAATACCATTCCTACCAGCGCTGACGATATAGACTCGAACCAGTACATTTTGAAACCAGTCTCGGGCACGGGGCGGATCACCATGAACAAGAATGGCCCTACCAGCACCTTGCCCAAAACAAAAGCCCAGCTCTTGTTTGACGAGCTTGGGTTTGTGTTTGACTCGGACCAGTACCGAGACGCATTGTGGACGGCAGACTTGTTCCGGCTCTACATGAAGACTAGAGAGTATAAAAAGTATCGGCCAAGCGTGGGGGTCAAAAAGGACCCCAAGGCCTGGTTCCGATACGCTGCTGAAGCAGTGTTGGGCGAGATTCACCAGAAACGTCGTGAGTGGAGCTGGGATTATATCAGCGAACGGCTAGAAACCCGGCTACGATATATTGAGCTTTATAAACAAAAACGAACCACCCAATTGTCACTTGAAGAGCAAGGCGAGTTTGACCAGTATGAATGGGACTTGGGGTATGAAGATTTGCGCTTTTATAGACAATTAGCCAAGTCTGACTTGCGAAAAGAACGGGCTCGTATCGACTCTAGTGGCAAGACCAATGAAGATCAACCCCAAGGCTGGTTGGGCTGGATATGGGGCGGTCAACAACAGCAGCAAAATCAAGACAGTGACTTGACAATGACCGACGAGCAGAAACAGGAGCTGTATGATGCAATTGAATGGGACGAGAAGGAGGCCATCACCGAATCCATCGACGTGCCTCGTGATCGTGTCAAGCTAGAAGTCGAGACTGCCCTGAATACGGGTAGTTTTACACTGAAACGGGACCCACACGGCAAACATGAAGAGGTGGCAGTAGTATCGTTTAATGGGTTCAAGGCCAACCTCTGGCAACGACCCGACTCGTTTTTGACCAACATTAGTTTACAAGAACTACGTGTTGACGATAAGAGTGGGTGCTCGCTGTATGAACAGGTGGTCACCGTTAAAGACCTGGCTGACGTGTCTGTCACTCCACAGGATAGCACGTGCGATTTATCCACCGACACCACCACCACTGACAAGGATGGTCAAGACGCCTTCTTTTGGCTGTCGTTTGAACAAAACCCGCTGGATGATAGCGCCAGTTCCAATCTCAACGTCAAGCTCAAGTCCATCACGGTATTCTACAACCGGCTGTTTATCGAGACCATTGCCAGGTTTTTCAAACCACCAAAGACACATTTGGAAACGATTGGTGCGATTATGAACGCGGCTGGAGCTACAGTTGAAGGGTTGCGTGACCAGACTAGAATCGGTTTGGAGTACGCATTAAGCGAACACAAGACTGTCAATGTCAAGATGGACTTGCAAGCTCCATTGATTGTGTTGCCGCTTGATGTTACCAGTTGGGACTCGCCATGTGCTATTATTGACGCTGGCCATATGAGCGTGGTTAGCGATCTAGTGAGCCAAGATGTGCTCGATGAAGTACGAAGCAAGCACAGCAAGCAGTATGGCGAGGAAGACTGGATGCGACTGGAGAGTTTGATGTACGACAAGTTCAAACTGAAGCTGCATGATACGCAGTTTTTGATTGGCGCTAATGTGCGGGATACCATGAAGCATTTGAAAAACAAAAACGACGATAACCCTGCATATGTCATTGATCGTATCAATCTAGATTTCTTGGCGCAGGTGTCCATCGTCCCTGAAGCAACCTCGCTGACTAAATTCAAGCTCTCTGGTAGCTTGCCGCTGTTTAGAGCGTCCATGTCGGACGCAAAGTATAAACTAATGATGCAAATCATTGACAAGAGCATTCCAACATTTGACTTTGACAGCTTTGACGAGGAAACGAGGCAAAACCTGGCTCAATCCCGTCGGTTCTCACTCATCAACCAGGAACACGAGCTGGTTGACGGCGATAACAGTAGCAGCGATAGTGAGACTGTCGCAGAGTCGTCGTCGTCGTCGGCGTCGATCACCACCCCTGCTCAAGACGCATCAAGCCAGCAAAAAATATTTGAATTCAACTTTAAAGTCGACAAGGTTGACTTGTCGCTGCACCGGTGCGTCGACGACACCACGCTTGGTCAAGAACAGCTGGTTGATATGGTTGCCGAACATTTTGAGCTCGACTTTTACTTTAAACCAAGCGAGATGATGGCGGACGTGACGTTGAGCACGCTGTCGATTGAAGACTATATCGACCAAACGAGCCCAATGGAGCTGCGGAAAATTGCGTCATCTCAGCCAGGTGCCATCGCCAAGGACCTGTTCAATGTTCAGTACAAGCGTATCAAACGCGAGGATAGCAACGAGCAGGAAGTATTTGACCAGTACGTGGAAGTATCCATGTCAACAATTAAGTTTGTCCTGGCGCCCAAATCATCCATGACGTTGCTGGACTTTGTCATTACGACATTCACCAACCCAGACGTCCAGGACGTGGGGTCAGACGATGAGTCTGCAGTGACGGCAGTTGACCGCAACAAGAAGAATGATGCTGTCATTGATGTCAAGGTGAACTTGAACAGTATCATCTTGACGCTAAATGATGATGGTATCAAACTGGCAACTCTCCAGCTTGACTCTGCAGTAGTTGGCGTGGTTCTGGTTTCTGAAACAATGAAGGTTGAGTCGAGAATTGGCAGCTTGACGTTGCTAGATGATGTCAATGAAGGCACTAGTAAGCAATCCATGCTGCGTCAATTGGTCAGTATTGAAGGTGATGATTTGGCACATTTCAAGTACCAAACCTACGACCGTACTGTGCAGTCTGATTTGGACTACAACTCTTCAATCTATTTCCGCGCCGGGTCCATCAAAGTCAACGTGGTGGAGGAACCGCTAGCACGAATTTTCAAGTTTTTGATGCGGTTGAACCAGATGAAGGGGCTGTATGATGCAGCTCGACAAGCCGCCATGGACCAAGCCAACCAGATTCAAGACGCGGACAAGATTCACTTTGATGTGGTTATCAACACCCCGATTCTGGTCTTCCCAAGACTAGTCGCCGATTCTGAAGAGGGCAAGTGCGATATGCTGACAATAAAGCTCGGCGAGTTTTATCTAAACAACAAGTTTGTGTCTGAAGATGTAGTGACCAACACCATCAATGCCGGTGTTCGAAACACTAAACTGTCTACAGACTTTTACTTTGGCAATGATGAGCTGCAACGACTCGAGATTATTGACAATTTGGATATCGGGTTTGACATGAAGTTTGTCATGACCAGTAAAGACATGGAGGACCGGCCAGCGCTAACCGTCAAGGGTAAAATGTCCGACGTGGTTATGAATTTTACCGAGCTGCAGTTCAAGTACATTTTGGAGCTGTCGCGGTCCGTGCCTGCCATTTTCAGCACGATTGGTATGGAAGACGCTGAAGTTGGCGAGCTGGAAGAAGAGCTGAAACAAAACAAGCGGATTGACTACTTGTCCTCCTCCTCCTCGGCGGCGGCTACCAACACTGAACAGGCCAGCACCAACAGTGACAAGCTCGACTTTTCATTCGACTGTCAAAAGGTTGCACTGGCCTTGTACCACGACACGGGCAGCTCGGGCAGCGACATTGGTGCAAAGAGTTTGTCCAAGTTTTCGCTCAACGACACTGGTGTCAAGATGAGTGTCAAGCATGATGATTCTTGGGAGAGCGATGTTCATGTGCACTCTTTCACTGTCTACGATACGCGTCAGGATAAGGACAACAAGTTTAAAGAGATTATCCCGTCCATCACGCACGACGAGTACCAGTTTATGTGCAAAGTCAAGAAGCAAACGACTGGCCCATTGGACGTGATGCTTACCGTGGACAACCCAAAGATGATTCTTGCTCTGGATTATTTGTTTGCGCTAAAGAGTTTTGTCGATTACGGGTTTGCCACTACCAGTGACGACAGTACCAGCCCGCCTCCTGAAGAGCTGGAACCTGAACTGTCCCAGCTGAAGCAAGAAGTACCGGAGAATAAGGAGGTTACACAACAGCAGCAGCAGATTTCGTTCCACATTAACATTGTCGATGCGTATCTAATCTTGCTGGCCAACCCGAAAAGCAAGGACTCTGAAGCGGTGGTGTTCAAGACTGACCAGCTAGTGCTGTCGCAACGAGCCACCACCACTCTATCCGTGAGCAAGGTGGGCATGTTTTTGTGCCAAATGAGCCAGTTTAACGAGAACCGGCTGCGAATGCTGGACGATTTCTCAATGACGGCGACTATGGATGTGCGTGGGGCTGATGAACGTCACCAACTGAACCAGATTCAAGTGTCAGTTGAGCCGCTTGTACTGCGGCTGTCGCTCCGGGATATCTTGCTCGCGCTTGATATCGTCACCAAGGCTTCTCAACTCTCACAGTCTGCTGATGGAGTTGAGACTACTAGCAGTAACACGCCAAAGTATTCCAAATTTTCGCGACGGGAGATGCAGAAACGTTTCCCAGGCGCCAAGAGCATGATCACGCATACCACAAAGCGGAAAAAGCTACCCCCACCTCCTGGGCAAGGTGGTAGCGATTTGGATGTTGTGTCAGTTATTCGTGGCGAGGAGCTGACTGCCGAGTTTGAAGGGTTGCGGTTTGTTGTCATTGGCATGCACCACGAGCTGCCAATGCTGGATATGAGCGTCAAACCGTTCACCGCCTCAGCCAAGAACTGGAGCTCGGACTTGAAGGTTGATGTTGCCACTGAAACTTTTACCAACGTGTACAACCCGTCCAAGAGCGCGTGGGAGCCATTGATTGAGACGTGGGATATTGGGTTCCACATTTCAAAGGCGGATACCGACCAAGCAATGTACGTGAATATGGTATCTCGGCGATTGATGGAGGTGACGTTGACGGCCCAGACTATTGCCTTGTTGAACCGTTCTCTAGAGTTTATGATGGAGAAACGAGACGATTCCGACTTTTTGCTCCGGCCTCGTGAATCTGACGCGCCATACCGGGTGCGTAACGAGACTGGGTATGCCATTGAAGTGTGGATTGACGATGAGGATGATCGGGAGAATGAATCCAACAACTTGCATACTGTTGAAGACGGCGAGGAGATCCCATGGCGGTTCCACGACTGGAACGTTGTGCGGGAGAACCTTAGCACTGACTTGCAGAGAGTCAATTTGGGGGTGCGGCTCAAGGATTCTCCGTATGATGCAATCAAGGGCGTGTCGGTCACCAGCGAAGGCGATCACTTGCATATTCTGTACCCCAAAACCACCCGTGTGTTGCATCGGTTACTTTGTGAAGTCAAACTTGAGCAGGATTTGAAACGAATCGTGCTAAGATCGGCGCTCAAGGTTGAAAACAGAACCCAAGTCTCGGTTGATATGGAAGTGCCTGATACGGGGCTAACTTGGACACTGAACCCCGGTGAGGCTCGATCAGTGCCAATCAAGTATGCTTACGACCGGCCGATTCGTGTACGACCAGATAAAAGTCTAGGGTTTGTGTGGTCAAACAACATTGAATGGAAAAAGCTGCTACATGAATCGCCATCTGTGCCTTGCCAACCATCCAACCCGCAAGACAACTCAGCCTTCTTTTTCCAGATTGACGGCAAGTACGATAAAAACATGCCACTTTCCAAGGTGTACCCGCACATGAACATTGTACTGTCGGCGCCTATCGAGATTGTCAACTTGTTGCCGGTGGATTTCTCGTACCGGATTTATGACAAGAACACCAAGAAGGATTGGAGCAACTGGCTCAAACACGGCGAGACAAGCCCCGTGCATGTTGTGCAGCTATCTCATTTATTGCTGCTTAGCGTCCATCCAAAAGACGCTGGTTACGAGCGGACCGATTTTGCAATCGTCAACTCAACCACCAATGATTTCAAGCGCGAATCGAAAATGACCACACGGTCTGACGACGGTCATAAGGTGAACCTGTGCCTGCAGTATTTGTACGTTTTTGTGAGGAGAGAGATGATGAAACTAACAACTTTTTTTTTAGGACACAACAAGAGACTGGGTCTGGGTACCAAGTGGCTGTTTATTCGCCATACTTGGTCCTGAACAAGACTGGCCTGGACTTGCAAATCCGCAACAAACAAAACGTGTCAACGTCCAAAATCTCCAACGTTGCAGAAGGCGAACGTATGTTAAATTTTTTTTGGAAAACCCCCTCAATAAGAAAAACGAGCTAACAAATTCAAGAATTTGGTAAAAAGGCGGCGCCGCGAATGTGGTCGTACGACCGAGACGATCGAAGCAACCGGTCCATGGTGCGAATTGGTGACTCCAAATGGAGCAATGAGCAGAGTTTTGAAGCTATTGGCAGTGACTATGAAGTGGTGATTCCATCTGGCAACACCCAGTCTGAGATTCATGTCGGCGTGAACGTCTCTGAAGGTGCTGGGCGGTACAAGCTGACCAGAATCGTGACCATTGCGCCCCGGTTCGTGCTCTGCAACAAACTCAAGGATGAGATTTACTTTAGAGACCCATTATCATCCCAATCCATGGTGGTTGGGGCTGGTAAGCAGGTGCCAGTGCACTTTTTGAAACAAAACAAGCAAAAACAGCTTGTCGCGTGCTTTTCCGGCTCCAATAGCCAGTGGTCGTCTCCGTTCAATATTGCCAATATCGGCCGAACTCACGTCAAGCTGCATAAACACAATGAAGGCTACAAGCTGCTCATGATTGATATCATTCTGGAGGGTGCCACCTTGTACCTGCATGTTGACGACGCTGGGAAAAACTGGCCATACTCTGTACGAAACTTTACGCGTATGGACTTTATTTTCCACCAAGTCAACCCATATGTGGATGACCAAGGTGTGGAGCTGCCAAACCGGCCAAAGTTTGTGCCTATTCGGTATAGAATCCCTGGCAAGAGCGTCATGCCGTACGCGTGGGATTACCCAGCCGCACCAATGAAGGAGATTATAATTGAGTGCAATGGCAAGGAACGACGCGTCCAACTAGCCGAGATTGGTAACCTTCCACCAATGAAGGTACCAGGCACCAACACTGCTCGTGGCGGGATTATTGATTTGAATGTGGTTGCCGACGGGCCGACCCAAACCCTAGTCTTGTCCGATTACGACCCGTCAGTGTCAATGTACAAGCTCAAGAACACGTCCCAAGGGTCTGTCAGCTCATCTCAAGGCGAGTTTGCAGTCGACGACCAAGAAGACAGCGAGCCATATTTCAACGTGAATATCAAGCTTGAAGGTGTTGGCGTGTCGCTAATCAACCGACGAATGATTGAGCTGTGCTATGTTACATTGCGAGGGTTTGAGCTAAACTACCGGTCGTCTGAACTGTATGATACCATCAGCACCAAGGTCAAGTGGGTCCAGATTGATAACCAGCTGTATGGCGGTATTTACCCAATCATCTTGTTCCCTAGTGTCGTGCCAAAGACTGGCCGCGAGATGGAAAACCATCCCATATTTTCCGGGTCCGTGACTCGTGTCAAGGATAATAGCCATGGCGTGCTGTTTATCAAACACGCGACGGTCTTGTTGCAACAAATGACGTTGGAAGTTGACGAGGACTTTTTGTTTGCGTTGATGGAGTTTGCCAAATCGCCGCATGATACATGGGCCGATCCGTCTGATGACAAGCTATGCGACGAGTCTCTAGACATTCCACAACCAGCGCAATTATCGTCGGGTATGGACGTGTACTTTGAAGTGTTGCACATTCAACCTGCTCAGATGGATTTGTCGTTTGTGCGGACTGAACGAGTCAATGTTGAAGACCGGCCACCGTCTGGAAATGCCGTCATGTTCTTTTTCAACATGTTGACAATGGCTATCGGTAATATTAACGACGCACCAGTCAAACTCAACGCGTTGGTTATGGAAAACGTGCGGACACCAATGCCTTTACTGGTACAATCAATCAGCACGCATTACAGCCAAGAGTTTTTATACCAAGTGCACAAGATTCTAGGCTCGGCTGATTTCATTGGCAACCCCGTGGGGCTGTTCAACAACTTGAGCAGCGGGTTTATGGACATGTTTTATGAACCGTACCAAGGTTACATTCTCAATGACCGACCTCAAGAATTGGGCATTGGTATTGCAAAAGGCGGGTTGAGTTTTATGAAGAAGAGCATTTTTGGCGTGTCTGATTCCATTTCCAAGGTTACTGGCAGCATCTCCAAGGGTCTATCGTTTGCTACTATGGACAAGAATTTCCAGAGCAAGCGACGAATGAAAATGTCTCGGAACCGACCAAAACATGCTCTGTATGGGCTGACTACCGGTGCCAACTCGTTTGTTGAAGGCGTCACTAGTGGTGTTTCTGGCCTGGCGCTGTCACCATACCAAGGCGCAAATCAAGAAGGTGCGGCTGGGTTCTTCAAGGGGCTTGGCAAGGGTCTAGTCGGGCTTCCAACCAAGACTGCTATTGGCTTTTTTGACTTGGCAAGCAGTGTTAGTGAGGGTGTACGAAACACCACTACTGTGTTTGACGGTGATGCCATTGATAAGGTGCGACCGACCCGGTTTATTGGCAATGATGGTATTGTTCGGCCATATTCTGAACGTGAAGCCGTAGGTCAATCCTGGGTCAAGATGGTCAACAATGGGAGGTACTTTGATAATGAGTATTTGGCGCATTTGAATATGGGGAGTAATGATATGGTCGTGCTGGTCACGTTTTCCCGAATCATGCTCATGAGCACCGTCAAGATGGTCACTGAATGGGAGGTTCAATACCAAGAGCTACAGACAGTTGCCATGGAACGGACCGGTCTTGCTCTAATCCTACGAGGCGGAGTCCAAGGCCCATTTATCCCAATATCTGACGTGTCTAGTCGCCGTTTCTTGTACAAGGAGATTGGAATTGCTGTTGGTGAGTTTAACAGAAAGAATCAAACCTTGACATAATAAATAAAAAAAAAAAACCTCATATATACTTATTATATACACTTATACAATTAAATGAAAATGAAAAGATTTATTTTTAAAATCGTAAAAGCCTCGTGGTTTGGACATTTTGAGAAACTTTTTGGGATTCTCAGGTCCATATCCTTCCAACTGTACTCCATTGACCGAGACAAGCCCGCCATTGACTTTTAAAACGCAAGTATCGTCTTGGAACGTGTATTCACCAACGTCAAGCTGGGAATCCAAGTCTGGGTACTTCTGCGTCACGTCTTTGAGCCCACTCATAATGATTCTGCGTTTGCCACGCAGCCCCCGCTCCCGTTCGGCTTTTGTTCTGCGGAGGAAAATCTCTTGAAAAACATGCACCTGGTTGAATACTCTATCTCGCACCAGAATTTCATCTAATGATTGCGTCGACAGGTCAATTTCTTTATCGAGAAGGCCAAGTTTTGGTGCATAGGATGGATCCCGCCGCACGTGATGATCAGGCATTTTTGGTGGATTGATATACATTTCCTTGTCAATAGCGCTAACCAAACACTCGGCGCCAATCAAACCGAGTTTGTGATACAGGTGGTCCAGCGAGGTTCCCGTTTTGATCGCAATTGGGTCGGATTGGTAGATTACCTGACCGCGGTCGAATCTATTCGGATCAAGAGTTTGGATGGTGATCCCTGTCGAATCTAGCCTCTGTAATAATGCATGGTGGAGCGGAGCAGGTCCCCTCAATTGTGGTAGTAACGATGGGTGCACGTTTAGCCCCCCATATTTAAGGTTAGTGAGCAACCCCGATGGGATAAATGACCCATATGATACAGCAATGGCCATGTTATAATCCTGCCTTGTCAGCGCGGTAATCTCTTCAGAGGTCTCGGCGAATATCGTGCTAATTTCCAATTCCCGCGCCAATGAGGTTGATGCAGTCTCCTTGAGCAGTTTCCGGCCCCGGCCACCGCGTTTTGGTGGCCTCGTTACCAGATCCAACTGTTGTATGCAACTGGGGTGGGTTTGTTGGTACTTATGCAATGCCATCAACGATTTGTTCGAAAACTCGTCCGTGCCAAAGAACGCAATGCGTAATGGCTCGCGTTGATGAAACACGCGTGTGGAAGAGGAGAATTGGCGTACCTGGATCCTCCACATTTGTGTCTATAGTCTTTTTTCTTTTGGGTTGAAAAAAAAAAAATTTACCCAAATCTCTTTTTTTTTTTTTTTTTTTTTTTTTTTTTTCAGTCGGGACCACCGCGGGTTAAAAGCCAGCCGCACAAAACCCACTTTTAAAGAGTTGGGAAGAAGTCGAAACGAGCATGCACCAAAAAACACTAATGGGTACGTCATCGGAAAAGAGGGCTGTGATATCCCCCTTTCTGTTCAATTTCCCTTACCTTTTTTTTTTTTTAAATTTACCGAAAACGTTTCAAAATTCTTTTGAGAAAAATAAAAATAAAAAGTTTAATATTAAAACAAAACCACCGCATACACATTTACACTTACACACCAAAATTAACTGGGACAAGGAGAGCCTTCTAGTTCATTCATATCAACACTCATCAAATCAAGTCGAAATCGAAATGTCTGCTGTGAATCGTAGTGAACGTGGCGGGGACGACTCATCCCGCAGGCTACGACTAGCATTGTCCTTAGTGGGCTGTTTTGTATCAGGTACGGTTCATTCCCCCAAACAATAAGTATTTGTGTTGAAACTAATAATAATTTTTAGGGCTGGGCTGTGGTACAATGTACCTGTACAGTGCGTATGCGCCACAACTGGCATCGAGACTGTCACTGACAGCCACGAGCACTAGTTTTATCGGCATGGTGGGCAACCTTGGTATGGCGTTGACTGGTCCAGTTGCCGGATCGATAGTGGACAAGCACGGCCCTTCAATCCCCATGGTGATTGGCGCCGCCTCGACGTTTATCGGTTATTCAGTAGTGAAAAACTGCTACGAGAATGAAATCAGCCACGTGGGGGTTCTGGCCACTGCGCTTTTGATTGTAGGTATTGGCTCCACATTTTCCTTCTCTGCAATCGTCAAGTGTGCGGCATTAAACTTCCCCCATGCTCGAGGATTTGCGACATCTGTGCCAATGGCGGCGTTTGGGTTGAGTGCCTTTTTCATCTCAACTGTAGCGGCCGCATATGTGCCTGGGGATACTCTGGGGTTTTTGAAACTCCTTTCTGTTTTTCCAATCTCGGTGTTTGCAATCTGCCTCTATTTTGTGCGGTTCATGCCGCCTAGTGACACTACCACCTCTGGTTATGAACAAATTCAAATGCACACTAGATCCACGTCTCGGGAAGAAGAGATCAACCATAACATTGACAAGCTAGAAGTTGATATCCGAGGCATGGATTTGCTCAAGAAGAAGACATTTTGGGCTCATTTTTTGGTTATGGGGATCATTGCCGGAGTTGGGCAAATGTACATTTATTCGTGCGGGTACTGTGTCAAGGCGTTGGTAGGCGGTGAGAAGAGCCATGTTGACGAGGCTACTGTGCAGCAGATTCAATCGCTCCAGGTGGGCATGATCTCGTTGTCAAGTTTTGCCGGGCGGCTTTTGAGCGGCTCATTGTCCGACTACATTCACAATACGCACAGGTACCAACGAACGTGGTTGTTGGTCGGAGCAGCTCTAATCTCCTGTATGGCGCAGCTAGCCGGGCTGACTGTGTCTGATGCAGCGCACTTGTGGATGATTAGCGTGGCTACCGGACTAGCCTACGGTATCTGTTATGGCTCATACCCAACGATTGTCGGAGACTCGTTTGGCATGAAGAACTTTTCACAAAACTGGGGCTTACTGGCGTTGAGCCCGATTTGCGCATCATACTTGTTCAACATGCTGTTTGGGTACCATTACGATCACAACTCCGTCCCCGACGGTCAAGGACACCAAACATGTGTTATTGGCCGTGCTTGTTATTCAAACGCTTTTAAAATTACAATATTGGCAGCAATCTTTGTTGTGTTTTTGGCACTAGAGGTTGTAGTCATCAAGAGAAGAAAGTAGAGCGTGATTAAAATATATATATATATAGAACACTGATGCATTAATTCAATTTCTCTCTCTTTTTTTTATTTTTATTCCTTCACTCAAATGTCTACAGCAACCCTATCCGAAGCGGAAAAGGCGAAACGACGAGCCGAACGGTTCTCACAACCAATCAAGGAGAGTTATGGACTGGCGAGTAAAGGAGACATTCGTTTAACCGAGTCTAAACTGCGCAAAGTCTATTTTGATAAGGTACGCGGCCAGTACAAACACTACTGTAAAGAATATAACGAAAAAGACGGGCTTGAGCTAGTCAATGACGCGCAGTTACAAGACTTGCAAAATGTAGACCAGATTCTGATGGCGTGTCGTAAAGTACGTGAGGCGGCATTGGCCTCAAACGGCAATGATCTAACACCAGTGTCGTTATTCTCAGCCCAGATTGCTATTCTAGCCGGGAAAGTGACTATATTTGCGCCACTCATATACCAGCTGTTGAATGATACCGAATCTACGCAAGTCGCTCAATGGCACTGCCTCCACCTAGCTCATTATACAAACGAGCTGGCTCGGGCGTATGAAATTGACGAATCCTACTCTTTAGGATTAAAACATGTGCTCAGGGCGTGGAACACGGGGGATTGGGTTGCCTGGAACCGATCAGCCATCAAACTGAACGTATTTTCACGACGCATAATGGACCTGGGCAGGGCTCGAATGCTCCAAACGGCGACCAAGGTTATTGGAACTGCGTACATGACAATGCCACTAAAATCATTAGAACATTATACAAACTCATCGTGGGACGAAATTAGTGAGAATTGTTCGTGGGAGCTGGAAAATACCAATAAAGTAATCATTCGCCGCCCAAAGCCAAAGCCAAAACCTTAAAATGTCATCGTATACTTCCCAACCTGGGGTTTAGTTTTTTTTTTCGTTTCTTTTCTCCCTCCTCTTTCACAACACCACAAATTGCTTACGACTACATGACTGAACAGCCGCCACAAAACAACCAGAGCCAGATAGATCCTGGCGACGCCCTTCTCAAACTAGACGATTTACAGGCCAAACTCTACCAGCTTCGGTTCGACCTGCCCAACATCCTTCGCCAGCTGGCCCACATTGACGATCGCGAAAGTGCCCAGGTGGTATTCAACAACAGCGTGGAAAACGCACAAAAAGTGACAGCCGATGTCGAGCAGTTTATTGCAGAGTATAAACAAATCTCAAACGTGCTGGACCTGGGCAGACAGCAGAAATCGCGATTAAAAGAAGAGGGTAACCCAACTGCCGCTGCGGCTGCAGCATCATCAACTCCTCAACTCCAGCAGCAGCAGCAGCAGCAGCAGCAACAGCAGAAACTATCACAACCACAACAACAACACAATCAATCAAATGCTAGTGCTTTGGCGGCTCAGCGCAGTATAAACAACTTCATGTCTGGGATGAGCCAGGACACGCCCATCGTGCTGGACGATAATCACAATACTAACCAACAAAAGTCCCATGTGAATGGCAACGAGAATGATAATAACGAAGATGAAACAATGAGCTTTGTGCAGTTGTAACTAATCATGTATATTCTAAATAAAGATAATAAAAATAAGCCTATTCCTGGTCAAATCGCAAGTCCCAGCCCATCTTTGGACCAAATTCTGGCAACAAATCAGCAACATTCTGCACGTC
Organism: Blastobotrys elegans; assembly: GCA_030564235.1. Lineage (NCBI taxonomy): Eukaryota > Fungi > Ascomycota > Dipodascomycetes > Dipodascales > Trichomonascaceae > Blastobotrys > Blastobotrys elegans. Next base: position 24,502 of record JAJLUJ010000001.1, read on the forward strand.
CTTATCACCACGACCAGACAGCAAAATGACAACATGTTCATCCTTCTTCATTGTCTTTGCTAGCTCGACGGCGCCATAAATAGCATGAGATGATTCCATGGCTGGGATAATACCTTCAGTTTCAGATAGGATCCGGAACCCAGTCATTGCTTGGACATCATCAGCGGCAACAAACTTGGCCCGTTTGGATGCGTTCCAAGATGCAAGTTCTGGACCAACACCTGGGTAATCCAACCCAGCACTGATGGAATGGGTATCCTGAACTTGGCCCTCTTCGCTTTGCAAAACATATGTCTTGGCGCCATGCAAAACACCAGACTTGCCTCGAGTTAGAGTCGCGCAATGCCGGTCAGTCTCTGTGCCATCGCCAGCAGCTTCCACACCAAGCAGCTTGACAGCCTCGCATTGCTCCTTGGTAAATGGAGCAAAGTATTCTTCACGGATAAATGGTGAGAACATGCCAGCGCAGTTGGATCCGCCGCCAACACAAGCCACCACAGCGTCTGGCAGCTTGCCACCATTCAACCGCGAAAACTCCTCCTTTGTTTCCTTACCCAGCACGGATTGGAAAGTTCGTACCATGGTTGGGAAAGGGTGTGGACCAGTAGCAGACCCCAATACGTAATGCGTGGTATCTAGAGTAGTGACCCAAGCCCGTAGCGCTTCAGAACAGGCATCCCGTAGAGTCTTGGTGCCAGCTTCAACCTTTACAACCTTGGCACCTAGAAGCTTCATTCGGAACACGTTCAAGGCTTGTCGCCGCACGTCCTCAGCGCCCATGTAAACAGTACACTTCATGCCAAACTTGGCAGCCACAGTGGCGGTGGCGACACCATGTTGGCCAGCACCAGTTTCGGCAATAACCTCAGTCTTCCCCAATCGTTTAGCGACAAGCACTTGGCCCATGGCGTTGTTAATCTTGTGGGAACCAGTGTGGTTCAAGTCTTCTCGCTTCAACCAGATTTGAGCTCCACCAGCGTGCTTGGTCAGCTGATCAGCCAAATGCAGACTAGAAGGCCGCCCCATGTACGGGTAGTAGGAGCGGTACTCTTCCCAAAATTCTGGGTCGTCGCAGGCTTCGGTGAATCCCTTTTCCAGCTCAGCTAGACAAGTATACAAAGACTCTGGTACAAACTGGCCGCCAAACTCACCGAATCGATCAGCAAATTTCTTAAGCTCCTCCTCTTCCTTCTTGCCTAGCAAACTCTCCTTTGGTTTGTAGCTATCCTCCACCTCTTCCACAGTATCAGGAACATGTCGGCCGCCAACAACCTCGCTAATATACTTTCGAATAACCTCTGGGCGTTTCTCCTTTTCAGTCTCGTCAATCAACTTGCATAGATACGAGCCGATAACGACACCGTCTGCTAGTTTACCAACAGTCTCCACATGTTGTCGGGTAGAGATGCCAAACCCAACGGCTAGTGGGGTATCCTCGCCAGCGTATTTCCGTACACGGGCCAGCAACGACTCAACGTTAGGATCTAGGCTGCCAGTTGACCCGGTAGTCCCCATACGGGAAACCACGTACAAGAATGAATCAGCGATGGAGGCCAGTACGGCTAGTCGTTCGTTGGTGGTGGCTGGGGCAATGAGCGGAATGTAGGATAGACCGCTACCGGCGCACAAGTCTCGGAACATGATGGCCTCTTGCGGCGGCAAATCAACCATCAAGAACCCGTTGGCACCAGCTGCCGCAGCGTCCTTGACAATCTGTTGCTCGCCGTATTGCATGATAGGGTTGTAATACCCCATCAACATGATTGGGACGTGGACACCGGCTTTCCGGGCGCCCTTGATCAGGTCAAGAACGGTGGTTAGGTTAACGTTGTTGGCGAGGGCGATGGAGTTGGATTTCTGAATGGCTGGCCCATCAGCAATCGGATCAGTGAAGGGCATACCCAACTCGATAATGTCTGTGCCCCCGGCTTGTAGCGCTTGCATGATTGGAATCGTCTCCTCGACGCTTGGATAACCCGCTGTGACAAAAGTCACCATGGCGTTACGCCCTTCCTTTTTGCACCGTGCGAATGTGGTTCTGATATGTGAAGACATGTTTGTTGTTGTCGAAAAATACAGAGTGGGTGGTTTTGAGTTTCGAGATTTAGTCATTTTTTTTTCAGACTTTTTTCACCGCTCCCCGGGGGGCCGCGCGCGCGCGAGAATCACTAGTGCTTGAAAAAAACTTTCCAAGTCACGTGCGTGGTCTTTCTTTGCTACCAATAGTAGTAAATGCCTAGCAATTCAATCTGCTCTAGCGTATACCAGCGTGTACATAGCTCGGCCGGGGAAAGTCTAATGATTCATCCGGCTTGACGCTTTGGAGGCATAGAAAACGAACCACGGTATTAGAGTTGGGTACGTGCATCATCCGTTTTTTACTTCTCTACCCCTTTTATTAAATTAGGTCAGCCGCATTGGATACGCGTATACTATATATATCTCGAGGTTGGGAAGTCGGAACGGAAAGGGAGGGAAGGGAAAAAAAAAAAATTCAAAGCCGCTTTTCAATTAATACCAATACGCCAAAACAAAACACTAAGCACTAAATGTGGCCAGGTTCAAAAGGCGAAGGAACGCGTATTGGATATGGCCACGACGGAGCTAGTCTTTACCTGCCCAACCTATACCCTCACCAGCCGTGGCGGTTTGCGCGAACGCATGGCAACGGGGTCAGGCTATGGGAAGTAAGCAGCAAAGTGCTTGTTCCGCCAGTAAACACTACCATCCACGAAGGTCTGAACGTGTCTAGAACGAAAGGCCAACTGGAGAAAAACAACAAACAGTTGCTTAGAGGTGGTGCGTATGTGCCGTCAGATCTGCTGGAAGAGCACGCACTCGAGTCGAGCAGTCTTGTCAGCCCGTTACGGTACGATCCCACCGTCGGACGGCTGATGGACGTGGGCACATTGTACAACAAGAGACGGGGTATTATATACGTGGATGGCAGCACTGGTGGGTCAGGCGTTGTCGTTGAAAAAATCAAGGACGATGCCGAGTTTTTTAGTCATCGCGGGGTTAGTGGTATTAACCGGATGCAGATGGATTTTGGCACCAAGATTATGCAAGTCCAGCTATACTCTTCAGACGAAGACGAACGGCCATGCCCGTTCGCGCTGATACGGACACCTAACGAAACGAGGCTAGCCAAATTCTATGACGGGCGTGACTTTAAATACGACGTGAAAAATAGCTTGCGGATTGATACGTATAGCGGCATCCCGGGTGGGCACAATAACCATGTCCATGCTACATTCAACCCATATAGTTGGCAGGAGATTGCCACGATTGATGACGTGGGGTGCTGGAAGATTCACAGCTTGGGCAGATGGCCCTTGAAGGTGAAAAACTCGGAACACGGCGCGCCGCACGCCAGTTTGAACCAGTTCCATTCCCGATGGCAACGTATTCTGTGGGGGTCCAACTCGGACGAGTTGCTAGTGGCGAACCGTGTCCATGCTCGATACTACGACCGCCGAAGTTTGGAAAGTAACCTTGTGCTTAAATGTACCCATGGCGAGCAGATTCGCGACGTGATCAACTCGCCGCTAAACAACACTGAGCAGTTTATCCTCACTTCTGAAAAGCTAATGTGGACAGATATCCGCATGCCAGGGAATGTTATGCTGAAATGGGACCATTTCATGAACCGCGACGACGTGTCGATGCAACTGACTAGCTGTAACCTAGACGACTCTGCCATGGTCACCGCATACTCACAAATGTCCCACGCTAACATTGTATACCAGTTTAAGAAGCAGGACGGAATGCCAATCTCCGCAGACGACCCGTATTACTACCTCGACACACCAGAACTAATCACCCAGTCACTATCACTAGTCCCCAAACAAAACACGGAGGAGCCGGAGAATGATGGGGAAGAGGAAACTCACAGCGACGAGAAGGTCTGTTCCTTGCGCTTCTCGACCGACTTTGGTCTGATCAAACAAGTACTGTCAACAGACAAGTCCAAAGCATACAACGAGATGGACCAGGTTAAGCACGTCTCGGTGAGCGATTCTGAGATACAACAACGCGGTGGTGGCAAGAAATCAAAGTACGATTTCAGCAAACTATATAAACAGCTGTATCCTCAGGACACTCCCAGCATTAAAGCCGCACCTCAGGGCGACGCCGCACTACTAAATTTCGCCAAACAACTAGCAGAAAACATCAAGGTGCTGCATACAACAAAGACGAAAGGAATAAAACTGCTTTATGAACTACACAAACCAGAAATGCTGTTTGAAGATGTTGGCGAACTAGAGAATATGATGTCGCAGCTTCAACAGTTTTTTCAACAAACAAACAATATTAACGTGGCCTGGTTAGGACAGGATACAATGCAGCTGTTCTTACCGTCAGACGTGGGTAGCAGCATTACAGCTATTTACGAGTTCATGATGAGTTTATGGCACGAACCGTTACGGGAGAGTGACATCCCCGGGATGGTCTCGTACAGGCGCCAAAAACTATCCTGGCTGATCACCCATGAGCTCGTAATGTCGGTGATTGGCGCGCAGTGCGACCAAAGCTCATCCTCAGTTATTGAGGAGCTATCTGGGTGTAAACTCCAAAACGCGGCGCCAACCCACACTACAAGGCAGCTACTTGGCGAATGGCAGGGGAGTGTTACAGACTACCAATGGTTCAAATTCGGCATGTCTGATGAAGAACGCCAGACACAGGTTGAACTAACACAGCAGATGAACAGGCCTCCGCCAATGCCGCCATCGCCACCATCCCAAGCACCGCCAGTATCAATCGTGCCAATCTCACAAAACTCGCAATCCCAACCACAGCATAAAAAACGCCGCACGCACAAAAAACGCAGAAAAGAAGGGTTTGTATAAGATCTATCAGTTTTATAATATTTGCAAAAAATTTTTTTTACAATTCTTCCGGCATGGCCATGATATTAACTACCAGAGCGGTCCAGCCCAAAAAGTGCCGCACGCCTTGGCCCTTGCCAGTATCGCTATCGTACTGTTCCCATGCAAACCCAGTTTCTTGCCATTTATCGTAAACATTGTTGACCAAGTTTTCACGTAGAGCCTTGTAGACTGGTGCGGCTTTGTGGCGCACCGCGGCGTTTCGTTGGGAATAATACTGCAGCGATTCCAACACCATGTAATTGATGTTGACCCAGATTGGCCCCCGCCAGTAGTTTTCACCAGTGCCAAATAACTCGTCCGATTTGGATAAGCTTCGGACACCAAACTCAGTCCAGAGTTGTTCAGGGTCACTGATCATGTCAATCAGCGGAATAACCCGTTGCTCAATCTTATCGTCTGGGATGAGTTTGAGTAGGAATGGAAAGAGGGAAACGTAGCCCTTGTGGCAAACGTGCACGTCTTCTTCATACTCGTCGATTGTAGAATCACAATACGTCTGATCAGTCTCGTCCCAATGCAAGTCTTCAATGTTTTGGATAATGGCGTTTTCAATCCGGGCATATTCTTCAGCATCGTCGGTTTGGCCCAACACGTTTGCAAAATCCTTCATTGCTCGAGAAAACATACCAATCCAGGAGATTAGATCAACGTGCAGCTCGCCAGTGTGTGGGGTAGCTGCTCGTGGGTAGTCGTCCAGCCCGCTGGTCAAACAATGCGATGGAGTCCGTCCGCGCCATCGGTACCCTTCCCGTGTAGAAAACGCCTCCCGATCAAACTCTTTAATGCTGCCTCGTTGCGTGTTTCTAAACCAGTCGTAGTGGGTTTGCAAGTTTGGGTAAATCTTTTCCACATATCCCATCAGCAAATCGGGATATTTGATATGCGCATCGCCCAAAAACGAATCAGTTTGGCGCGTGTCAAACTCTGCATTGTGTACTTTATTCACGATCCGAGAAAGAAGCAGCATGAGAGTAGGCGGGTTGGCGTAATGCGGGTATTGGACTTGGAACTCTTCAGGGACTTTGGACCGCGCCTCATCACCTAGAATCTGCTCACGTGCAATCCACCCATCATCATCTACAAGATTCAACCACGATTTCATAATATCAAGCACGATATCAGGGTCGTATTCCAAGACTGGAATGAGCTGGAACCCTTCATCCCAATAGAACCCACGCGGGAAGAATGAACGCGATGGTACGAGCGTGGTCAAGTCATATGGACCCTCCTGGACCGGCTTGGACTCAGTCTGCACCTCCCAAAACTCTTCCTCGTCTTCATCATCACGTTCAGCACGGTCTACTAGCTGGTTCCCGTGGAAATAACTCATGCCACCGACCAAGTTGGAGTAAAACTCCTTGGCAAACTTGAAATGCTCATCATCATCGAATGGGGGGTTTAGATCAAACGAGGCAATAAACTTTTCATCAATCTCGTTGGTTGTGGTTTCAAGCATGCCACCAATCTTTTCGCTTGTTACTCGTGTAGTTCCGTCGGTATTGTACAAAACGTCAAACTCAAACGACCCTTTAAACGCCTTTTGGATAAAGTGCATGTCGCCATTCATTTGTTCAACGCTATCACTGAGGAAATAGACGTGAGGAGCAGGCATGTTCTCATCGGCGGTGAATTCCTCGCCTAGTTTGCTGACCTGTTCCTGAGCAAACGTCATGAAAATATCTCTGGCCATCCATGCATTGCCATCTGGCACCGACAACGCCGCATAATGCGTCTTATCGGCTGGTTTCCGCTTTTCCATGACATGACCCTTTGCAATTGGGTGTTTGTTAGTGGATGGGCCCTTCGTCACGTCAAGCGTGAACTTGCCGAGTTCAGGGGACTCACCCTTGAGTTTCACTTTCCCGCTAATCCCCTTTGGAGTCAGCTCGCTGGCCAGGTTGAGGTTACCACTGCCTTCAAGAGCGGCGTAGAATACGAGAGAGGTGAGCTGATTCTCTTTATCCGGTTTGCCCTTGACACGCACGGCCCAGTTGTTACCGTCGTCGGTCTTTACAAATTCGGTGGTGATTTCCACGTTATTTTTACGATCTCGAATCACCTGCGTGCCACCCAATCGCGGGTCGTAAGTGGTCCAGCCAAACCCGTTCATATCGTCGCCTTGCTCACATGAGTGACGGATATCCTGTAGTCCCAGAAAAGTATCAGAATTGTACCACATCAACCCCGTCATCAACGACTGTGGCAAGTCCTTTGGCCGCACGCCAAAATACAGATTGGACCGGTACGGTGCCCATCTCATTGACGCATTGGACGCCCGTGCGTACTCAGATAGTAATGCGGGGTCCTGTGCCGTGACAGATGTGAATAGCAGCGCGACGACTGCTAGATACCAGATCATTATATATAAGTAACGTGTGCTGTTTTTTTTTTTTTCAGTGTTCAAAAATATAAAAAATAGAGTTGGGAGATGTTTATAAAGATGCCGCCGCCGCCCGCTTCTTTTGACCCTGGTAGATATAAAACTGGATAAAGATGACCACATCCTCCACAATCGTGCCTAGAGAACCCAACAACCAGGAAAAGTTGAGCGTAACCCAGGCAGAGTCTTGTCTGTATACCAAAATGGAGGCAGCGTAGGTAAGGTTGGCGAGGGTTGATAGAATGAAAAATAGCAGGGAGAGCCCGTGGACGGATCGTCGTTTATGGTTCTGGATGATTTGCGGGATTCGTGCACCAAGGTACAACACTGCAGATGTGTACCCTAATAACTGAGGCCCGGCTGCTGGTGTTTCTGGAATTTGTGGCGGATCTTCATGTGTCTTGTCCCCAGACATTAGGTAACCAAATACCCCCGCGCCGGCAACAAACAGCAACGGTAAAACAATCCGCACAAATATTGAAGCCTGTCGCTCCTCTTCCTTTATAGCTCCCGAGGCCGACTCAGCTGCTGCTTCAGAGTCGTCCGGTCGCGATGCGCTGTTACGTCGGCCCAATAAAGGCTGTGTAGGATCGTGCTCCTCTTCATCGTCACCTTCTCCGTTTTCTTGCTGATGCTGTTCCTGTTGCCGAGCCTTTTGTTTTTTGGACTCGGCCTTGTAATAAAAGTATGAAAAGAAGATGAGAAAGTCTGCGATAACGTACCAGACGCCAAGGAGGATGACCTCGGGGAGGAGCCCACCCCATAGCGCACCGAGCAGATTAGCCCAGTCGCCGAGCGCCCAGATAACCAAAAACTCGACAGCGATCCCGTCCGACGACTTTGTCCGCCACTGCTCGATCAACTGCGGTAGTAACAGCACGATCCAGCATGCTAAGGATACTGATCCAAACAGGTTTGATAAACCTACTTGGGTTGGTGGGATCATTTTGTTGTTTTTATTAGTTGTGGTGAAAAAATTGAAAGTAAAAAAAAAACAAGCCATTGGGAAATAGCGCGCTTAAACAAAGACACAGACAGCCAGCACTCAACACTGTACAAAAAACAAAATATGAGCAAATCAGCGGCAAAGCCATCCAAAGAAGAGGGTTTGTGAAGATTCATTCGCGTTTAAACACCGACTAACTTTTACTAATGTATAGGTGAGACGATGGTCTTGGAGTACTTGAAGAACCAGAACCGGCCATACTCCGCAACTGACCTCCTGTCCAACCTTCACAATAGACTGTCCAAGCCGGCGTTGACCAAAGCACTGGACGAGCTGAAAGAACAAGACGAGATTGTCTCGAAGCAGTTTGGAAAACAGGCCGTGTTTTGTGTCAAACAGGTGAGTCGCGCGCTTAACCGGACCCAAACTAACGCGCATATGCGCACCATTAGATTGACAACGTTGGTGGCATTACCGACGAAGAGATTTCCAACCTACAGACACAGGTTGGACAAATCCAAGCTGATGTAAAGGCGCTAAACTCTCAGCTGGCCGAACTGGTTAAAAACCCGACTGATGCCGAGCTGGAAAAACAACTTGAAGATACCAAGGCTATTCTAGACCAGTTGTCAAAAACCCCAAACCAAGATACCGATATCAACGCCGAAGAGCAGGCAAAAATGGCAAAGGAAGTGACGGCGTTGCAAAAACAATATACCAACCGGACCAAACTGGCCAAAGATGTTTTGAAGTTTATCAAGGAGAATCTAGCCGATGGGGTGGGTCTTGACAAGAATGATCTGGAAAATGAACTAGACGTGCAGTGGGTACCAGTAGATTGAATATAGCAAATACTAAGGGATCTTTTTTATAACCTGGACGGAGGGAAGAAAAAAAAAAAAAAATACACGCCGCACGAGCCGTTGTACGCGGCAACGAAAAAATCGGGCGGTTTTCCCAACCAATAGAAATGCGCATAAAAAAAATTTCGAAATCGTTGGGCTGGGTTGGGACTTCAAAGAAAGAAAAAAAAAAAACCCCCGACAAAATTTCTTGCACTTGTGAAATTTTGATATTGAACCCGGCGTTATCATACAACATATATATAAAATGGGCATCACGGATCTTTGGAGCGACCTTGTCGAAACCCTTGTGCCAACTGTAGCTTTGGCCGAGGAAGAAGAACACGACGACAGCGTATGTGTCGGAACGAACGGGGCAGACTGACGTATTTTCAGTCCCGGACGATGATTGGACGTCAAGAGACTAACTGAATATAATTGTAGACTCCAGCTGACGACGCTGAAGTAGAGGAAGAAGAAGAAGAAGAGGAAGAGGAGGAAGATGAAGATGATGATGACGAACCAGAGGACCCATTGCCAGCTGCTCAAGAAGGTATGTTTGTTTTGCGGGGGGTGATATTGTGACTTTTAGTTTTTACCTTAACCTTTACTAACAAAGATGATAGAGGCCCAAAACGGTCCATGCAAGGAATACAAGCACCATTTTGACGAATGCCAGGAACGTGTCAAGAAGGAAATGGAAGAAGAAGGTTACGCTGACAAGGAATACAAGGAGGATTGCGTTGAAGAATTGTAAGTTGTGAACACATGAACATACGCCCGACCGGACTGTATAGGACAGAAACTAACAGAAACCATCTAGCTTCCACTTGCGACACTGCATTGATTCACAAGTTGCCCCAACTTACTTCCAAAAGCACTTGAAATAGATTTTATTCTTTGGCCCGTTTTACTTTTTTTGCTGTTATAGGACGGTCATTGTAACATGTTTTGAACAGTTTTACACTAATAATGAAAAGAATAAAACCCGTTGTTTTGTATAATTGGAAAGAAAAAAACAAGATAATAATACCTAGTTTGTGACCGTGTAAGAGATTGCATCCACTTTGGTCTCTGTCCGTATATTCAGATGCAATCGCTATTTACCGGTATCTCCCCTTCCAAATCCTTCAATCCATCACCGGGCATGGTTTTTTTGGAAACAAGTGGTGGAAAGTAGTCGTTTATTGGAAACCAAACTTCTATGAGAGAATGAAATTCGAGATGAGCCGCATTCTCATCACGTGAGGGCTCCAATATCTAAGAAACACAAGCTTCTAGGTACGTACAACAGAAACGGTCAAATCTCATAATAAACAAATACATCAAACAAAAAAAATTACAGCATTATATAGCGCTTCCTTTTTCATGAAAAGAGCATATTGCTTATTTAGTTGGCAGCAGCAGCTTCCTTGGCAGCCTTGACGGCCTTTTGGGTACCATGCAAAGCGTGCTTGTGGTTTCGTCGAAACTTGGCATCAACACCCTTCATGGAAGGATACCGAGTGGTCTTTGGCTTGTTGATACCGTTTCGGTGGTTCTTTCGGCTTTGGTTGTGCTAAATCAGTGCGTTAGCCTTTCGTTCACTATTTTTTACAATTTTTTTGTCCGCATCAAACAAAAATGATTCCGCCTATTCAATAATTTCCTTCCCTTCCTCCCGAAGATGAATTTTTTTCAGTGGTCCGGTTGTGAATTATACGACGTATCCGTTGCGCTGCGATTGAGGACGGAGACTTACTTGACTTGTGTTCTTGCTCTTTGCCATTGCTGTATTCTACCAAAAATTTGATGTCGGGAAAAAAGACGTCTAGTGATCAAATTTTGAAAGTATCTCCCAACCCAGCTTTTCCGCGCGCGCACCGCCGGAGAGAGAGCCCACCCAACCCAAAATACGTTCAAAAACCTCCC
>JAJLUJ010000001.1:35575-108305 GCA_030564235.1 Blastobotrys elegans
CTACCACTCACACACTCAATTTTTTGCGCAAAAAAAAAAAAAAAAAAAAAAAGGATTCAACAAGCTCGTGTGTATTGTATAGAACAGTAGTCGAGTAGGTTCATACATGATAAAACAGCCGGCTGGCCGACTTTTTATTCATGCTACTAGAAATTTTTAATTTTTTTTACGTGGCCAATTGTTTAACCACTCTCTTGAACTGTACGCAATAACTGCGCTTGAGCTTAGCGGCGTTCATAGTATACGGTGAACGTAAGTCAAGCCGCATGCAGGGCTGGCCGCTCGCTAATGCCTTCGTTATCTCCTTTGGGAGGTACAAGTTCGAGCCATAAATACTCAAGCTTAAGCTTATATCGTGAAACAACGGTTGTATCATAGTAGTTCGTTATGGCCAATATAAATAGATCTATATAGATATCCGTTAAAGCGCTGCTGGCGGTCTTGCGCCGTTATGGTGCTGGGTTATTTCCGGTTTAAACTTATCACTGATATATACAAGTCAATACAGGCGTTTTGGGATCTTGAGTTTCCGGGCTGAAGTGCAACGCCGCACGATGCAAATCCACGCGTCGTTTGGGTTCTTAGCTATGATAACCGGGGTGTCTAGCACGTTATCGCATTTACGACACTACCGTAAGTACACAGTTCAGTGGTCTCGGTTTGCATTTCATTTTGACACAGCGGTATGCCACGCAAATCCCACATAATCGGAATCTGCTCAACAGTGATCTTCTCTCCCCGGTAATTTATAAACTGAACAAGACGATCAATAACTATGGCATATTTTAGCGGGATGGAAATGCTTGGCCACCGGTCACATCGGGAGTGGCTTATACTAGTAAAGTTTACGTGACAACCAAAAAATGGCCACACTGCTATTAACTATAATCTAGCAACTTGGTGTTTAGATTACTAACCGACCCATCAAACATGACAGAAAGACAGGTAATATAGGGCCTTAGCGATGACCATTGATATTATCATCGCCGGCCTATCGCGCAATCTCGCCTTTGAAGATGCGGCATATGCATACTACCTGCAGACACCTGACCAGGACGTCGTATATGTTAAGAATTCACACGTATACGTTGTCAGGAAACAAGCCCTTCTTGTAGCCCTTTAGCGCTGCGATCGATGTTGTTTGCTGGATATGATGGATAGTGTTCCAAATGTCCCGCCACGCAAACCACGCAACGCAAACGCAAGTGAAACAACGGCGGGAGAGGGGCCCTTTTGAAACACAACGAGTACTCCATTGCCGCCACCCCAGTGGCCGGGCCCCACATACACACACACGCAAATAAAACAGACCACCTAAAAGTTTACCTCCAGCAACAAACAAACAACGTCACACATTTTTTTATTTATATATAAAATCAGAACGTTTTTCCCTATTTTTTCTCCCCCCTCCTTTTTTCCCAAAAAACTTTTTTTTTTTCTCTACTACTCACTAAACGCCACACTCCCATTGTAACGAATTGCCAGTAATAAACAATGTCCGATACTGAACAGCAACAGGAGCAACAGCCACCGGCTCAAGTCGACAGCAGCAACGAAGACACGCTTCCAAAGGCTGTCAGTGCTGCTGCCAAGGCTGCTGAGGAAGGCAAGCGAGTCTACGTTGGCAACCTTCCATTCAAGACCACCTACCCTCAACTACGAGAGTTGTTTGACGGCTTTGAAGTGTATGTATTCCGTTGAGAAGGGGAGAAGAACGAAAAAAAAAATTAACCAATTTCCCTAGTGTCAATGTTACAATCCCAAAGGCAAAGACGGCATCCAAGAACAATGACGGGTTCTTTTACCGAAAGCTTGGATACGCTTTTGTCGAGCTGCCAACCAAGGACGAGGCTGAGCGTGCCGTGAAGGAGTTTGAAGGCAAGATGTTGGAGGACCGGGAATTGTCGGTGAAGATGGCCAAGACGATTGAGAAGAAGGCTAGAAAGCCAAGCAGCAGCAGTAACAGTAACGGTAGCGAGAAGAAGGCGCCGCCAGCACGAGCTGTGCGACGACGACCAAATGGGCCTGCCTCCCCCGACTCTGTGCACGTTTCAAACTTGAGCCCGGATACCAAAAAGGAGGACTTGGAGGAATTGTTCAAGGGAATGACCATCTCTGAGATCAAGGTCACGTCCAAAACTGCTCGAAAGTCTCGAAGAAAGGGCGAGCTGATCACCATCCCGGCCCGTGCACACGCCCTTGTCAAGTTTGCTGACCCCGCTGACCAACAAACCGCTATTGAACAGTACAATGGCAATGTTATCAAGGATCAGGAGATTTCAGTCAAGGTTGCCAATGCCATGGTGCTGGTTGGTGCCAACGACGAGAATGAGGAAGCAAAATCAGCATCAACAACAGCTGCGGCATCTTCAGCCCCAGCCGCCCCTCCCGCAGAGGATGAAGATCCAGCAGCAGATGCCGATACTACCACCACCACTACTAGTACTGAATAATGAAATAATTTCTCTCTCTCCTACGCCGCACAACAAAAGAAAAAAAAAAAGATTTAAATATTACAAAATTTTCACATTTTTTTTTTTTTCATACTCCCATTATAATATAATAATAATATATAACACAATAAAACGATTTAATCCTTGGTCTTTTGAGTACCTCGCAACAAACCGGTTCGTCGGGCAGCAATCAAACCAATCTTTTGACCTGGCACAGCACCTCGAGCAATAGTGGAAGCCTTACCAATATGTTGGTGGTTACCACCACCGTGAGGATGGTCGACTGGGTTCATGGCAACACCACGAGTCTTTGGGAAGTTGTTCAAGCCACGGGCCTTGGCCTTGAAGAAGGCTCGGCCAGCCTTTAGCAATGGCTTTTCAGTGATACCACCAGAAGCAACGATACCAACGATACCTCGAGCAGATGATGGAACAATTCGCTTGGCACCAGATGGTAGCTTGATTCGGGTAGTCTTGGATTCTGGGTTGTGACCAATGACAATAGCATAGTTACCGGCAGTCTTGGCCAAAGAACCTCGACAGTTTTCCTTCTCTTCAACAGATGCCAAAATGGTACCTTCTGGAACAGAGCTCAATGGCAAAATGTTACCAACGGCAATCTTGGCCTTGGCACCAGCGTACACAAACTGACCAGTGTACAAACCTTCAACGGCGACCATGGTGGAGGTCTCCTTCTTGAAAGAGTATGGAGATTGGAACACAATTCGTGCCAATGGAGCACCTCGACCGGTTTCGTGGATAATGTCCTTCACAATACCCTTGATATAACCCTTTCGTTCAGCATAGTCAAGAGATCGCAATTGTGCTGGAGCGACTCGGAGTCGACCAGATGGTGTGAATACAGAGCCTCGGCCCTTTCTTTGATTTCGGATAACTCGACTATTCGTATTGTTAGCATGCTACTTTTTCATCATCATCATGACCGTGTCGAAAAAAAAGGGAACAGAACAGAGCAGTCGACCGACCGTCCATCATCATCGTCATCATCGTTCGTTGTTCGTTCGTCTGTCGTCGTCCTTTATCCCGTTTACGTTCACGTTGAGCAATAACTTACCCCATCGTTAACCTCTAGTATCGTCTGGTTGGTAAAACAAAAAAAGTGGTGAAGGTTTATCGCAAAGGGAGATTTAGAGTCGGTAGAATTGCCAGCCCCCCGAGCGTGCACACCACCTCCCACATGCCCACTCACTCACACAACACTCACTCACTCACCCACTTCACTCACTCTCTTACGCATAAACTCCCAGCAACGCGTGCCCCGGTAAAATTTTCCACCCCGTGTACATTTCATCACGCACTTACGTAATAGGGCTCAACTTCCCAATTGGGAAGAGAAGTTGGAGCCCTAACTCAGGTGTATAAAAAAATTGCTTACGTGAGATGCGGCTTGTGTGTCTTTTTTTTTGTTTCCTTTGGATGATATATATATATAAATAAGTTACAGGAGAGAGATTCCACGGATTTGGTCGCGGACTGTCCATAGCGTAGTAGCTAGCAAGGCTATGTAGAATGAGGCGAGTATGAAGAATGGCATGCCGTGGTTATAGTCCGCCATGTACCCACCTACTGATGAGATGCAGAGGATGCCCAACCCGCCAAAAAACGAGTAGACGCCAGCAATGGACCCGCTATAGTCGCGTTTTAGGTCCGTGCAAAACGACATTGATGTGACAATGACGCCAATCTGCGCGGCGCCTAGAAACGAGGCCATTACAAATGCAGCAGGAGCACGGGGGTTGGAGATTGAGCCAAACCCAATCGCGCCAGTGATACCACACAGAGTCGACACCAAAACCGTCGGCGTTCGGCCCACCGCGTCTGATAAATATCCCCACAGAGGCGCAAAGATCAGCGCAAACAAGTTGGCCATGCCGCTGAGAATAGCCGCCAGGATATACGCGTCATGGCCTTGTACGCCCAGGCTCTTGACAGTCAGCGGGATGAACATTGTAGTGGCAATAGTGGCTGAGCGGGCTACAAACCCGCCCACATACCCAAGCGCGATTTGACGATCCTGCCCGGCAATCAAAAACCCTTGCTTTAACAGCTCTATATACGACGACTCGTTCCCCCCAGCATCATCTCCGCCAATCAAGTTCAACGCGGCTTGGTCAAACATGCTAACAGACGTATCGGGTCGACCAACAAGCCACCCGATGGACTTGGTGCGGTCGCGGTGAAGACCCAACACCATCAATATACACGCCACCCCAGCCAGCCCAGCAACGATATGGTACGATGATTGGAGTGCCTGCACGTAGTCATCACGATCATGCTTGAGCAGAAAAGTGGGGAGTGGTAGTAGCAACGAGACGGCAGTTAGAGCGCCTAGCCCAGTGCATAATCCCACCAGCCCCACCAACTTGCCGTTACGCCGCTCGGTCAAAAGTAGTTGCGGTTCCGGCTGCAACAACGGGCTGTAGTGGTTGCTATGTACTGAACAGTTGTCATCATTGTCAGTATCACCACCGTTTCGGCGATAGTGGCGGTAGTTGCGGCGTTGGCGGCCGCGGCTTAAAACCCTGCTGAGTAGTGCAGAGGCATCAAAGTCGGATACTTCGGCGAGAATGGCCGTTAGCATGCTGGTTGCTGCTGACCCGCCGACTGCAAAGGCCATTCTAAGCAAGAGTAGGTCGGGGAAAAACGACGTGCCGTGGGTGTATAGTGCCAGTGCGGTGCCGGATATCAAAAACGCAGCTGCTGCGACAGGTCGCGTTCCAATCTTGTCGCTCAACGCGCCCCACAAGGGACATAGAATCATACTCACTGATTCATCGGCAAACGCCAAAGATCCGACTTTGCGGCCCTGTAGTGGTTTTAGTTAGTCAAATGCTAGGGTCGGTTAATCAACAAAAAAAAACATACCACATCGTCCTTCAGCCCTAGGATATCTTCAAGCACAAAAGGCTGGGTGGAGTTTAGGAATACTAATAACGCGATCGATACAAAGCATAGAGTGAGGTACGTCAGGACATTCCAGACTGTATACTCTGAATGAGGCATCCCGAGTTATACGTTATACGTTATACTGGTGGTGATAAGTGAGTAACGTTAGTAGTGGCGGTGCGGTCCCTTTTTTTTTTGGTGTTGTGTTGTGAGTTCAAAAATCAGTTGGGTATATATGTGCACTATCTCGCGCGGTTGTATATATAAGCTTGAACAAAATTGCTTAATAATCACATGCACGCACCATCGGCAAATTTAAAGTTAACAATCCAGATCGACATAAATGTATGTATGTTTGGGAGCCAGCATGCAGGACTACATAATAGGCTTACGGATAAGGACCCGAAGCTCAAAAAGGATGGAGACCGGTGACTTGTACGCTATCGATGATCAAGTAC
The DNA here is from genome assembly GCA_030564235.1 of Blastobotrys elegans. Taxonomy (NCBI): domain Eukaryota; kingdom Fungi; phylum Ascomycota; class Dipodascomycetes; order Dipodascales; family Trichomonascaceae; genus Blastobotrys; species Blastobotrys elegans. Next base: position 41,394 of record JAJLUJ010000001.1, read on the forward strand.
ACTACATTGGTGTTTAAATATAGAGCCCATCTACTGATAATACTTTACTACAAACGGGCCATATGCCAACATTGCTTCATTTGCTTTCTCATAGAGTATGCACTTCATGCCACAATACATATTCTGGACCTCGCACCATGATGCATCATCCATGTTGAAATACTCGTCTAATCCTGTTGTATGGTTGGGAATCCCGATTAATAGTTGATTTTCCACCAACGCTGACTCGAGCATGGACAAATCTTCCTTCACTTGCATTGGCCGGATAAACAAGAGGTAGCGAGTTAGAATCTCGGCCAAACACCACGGCACACGTTCAAACTGGTCATCGACCAAAACCTCCATCTCACCCTTTTTGTTGAACACAACTTGACGTATAGAGCCATCTGATGCCGTTTTGTATGGTACAAGTTTCAAGTCGAAGGGATCTATTCCTAGTACCACATCAAACAGTTTGGCAATAAAATGGGCTGTAGAACCACGAGCAAGCCTGGCGTTGTCAGTATCAAAGCTACCCAGAGGCTTGAACCCAGTCAGCATTGCTTCAACTTTGATAGCATCGCTTAGTTGGTATGGCAAATCGTCTAGTTGGTTACGTTCATGTTCTGCAAACCAGTAACCAGGTGGGACATCACGATGACTACTCTTGTGGCGTGGGTGGTGATCATACCAAACCTTTTCACCAATCCTCGCAGCAACCGCTCGTTGGAATCCCATCGTGCACATGTCGAGATAATCCATTATCATATTTATTGCCTGTGCCAACTGATCGGAAAACACGGCCCCGAGGTCGAGATGTCGGTCGTCTGTATTCTGTATCACCTCTTTAGCTCGTTTGAAATACAATGCAACGTTTATTCCTTCATTACCTCGTCTTGTTCCACTCCGCCATTCAGCTGATGTTGGATGAAATACAGCATGGTAGTAACCTGGTGTTACTTTTATAAACGGTTCGTGTAATCGGTACATCAGGTGTGTAGTCTTGATACCCATGGAGATTGCGCCAGGCAGGTCCGTTTCATTGTTGATATCCAGAGGAGTGTTTAGAAGGTTTGGTAGTTTTGGGAGCTGGTAAGGGCATTTCCAGCCACGGCAAGCTTGACATGCGTAAATGTGCTCCAAAATCTGGTCTCTGGTTAATACAACCAAAGATGCCACACAAATAGCTCGTTTGGAGGGCAGGTGGATGTGCAGCTTCGTGCCTTTTAGCCACATTGGTTGGTGATATTCATCATTAAGGATGAAATTGGCACGGCACGGGTCAAAATGCCCTTCTTTAAGATGGTTTTTCATACGAGCCGTGCTTGGTAGGAGTTTTCGACAGGACGTTAGCGGGCATATTAGACTGCCAACGTCAGTAACTTGAATACTGATGGTTACTTTGCCACCAGTTATCTTACATAAGTCTAGTATTTCAGAGCTTAAGGGTACCCAGACGGCGTTTGTTTTTGGTGGCATGATGTGTTTGGTGTGTTTGGTGGACCGCGATCGCGAGACCTGGGAGTTTAAATTGATAAGCCGCGCAGGCCAATCTTTCAAACGCATATGTTTAGAAGCTGGACAGTTTAGGGACACGAGCTAGTCATCGTATTTATTATAGTCAAAATCACCACAGGTCCCATTGCTTTGCACTTTTCGAGCTCCAAGTAGAGATACATAACAAGTGACAATAGGTTCAGTTAACAGAATGATTACTAACTACGAGGAAAACAACCAAAAGTCAAGCCACATTTTTCCAGCTCTCTACTTACATTTTATATAACATTTTCACTGAAACCTCTAGTATTACCGGATCATCTCTAGCCGTTAAGATAACCGCAGAAAAGGGAAATGGGTTAAAAGACGCTAATACGCGTATTGTCAAAAGTGCGCGCACGCCCCTTCTAGAGCTCCACCGCAATTTTTTGCCTCGTTCTTTTCTTTTCCCAACAATACACACACACCACCACCACACAATCAACGACGCGTAATCGACCACACCCACACAAAACCTATGAAGGTAGAAGAACTCATCATCGACGGGTTCAAGTCGTATGCCACCCGTACCGTGATCACAGGATGGGACTCCTCCTTCAACTGTATTACTGGTCTGAACGGGTCGGGCAAGAGTAACATTTTGGACGCGATTTGTTTTGTGCTGGGTATCACGACCATGAGCACGGTACGAGCACAGAACCTACAAGACCTGATTTATAAACGAGGCCAAGCTGGCGTGACGAAAGCCAGTGTGACTATCGTGTTTGATAACAATGACCGGTCCAAAAGCCCCATTGGGTTTGAAGATCAATCGCAGATTAGCATCACTCGACAAATCGTGCTAGGCGGCACGTCAAAATTTTTAATCAACGGCCACCGGGCCCAGCAACAGACTGTCCAGCACCTCTTCCAATCCGTCCAACTCAACATCAACAACCCGAATTTCCTCATTATGCAGGGCCGAATCACTAAAGTGCTCAACATGAAGCCCGTCGAGATTTTGGCGTTGATTGAAGAAGCCGCCGGCACGAGAATGTTTGAAGACCGGCGTGAAAAGGCCATCAAGACAATGACCAAGAAGGAGAAGAAGGTGGATGAGATTCTTGAGCTGCTGAACGACGAGATTGAACCAAAGCTTGAAAACCTACGGACCGAAAAGCGCACTTTTCTGGAATACCAACAGACCCAAGCCGGGCTCGAACGGACCGAAAAGTTGGTTGGTGCATACGACTATGTAAAGTACACTGAGCAAGGCACTGTCCAGCAAGAACTGCTCGACTCTAAACGCGCTAAGCTCCATGAAACTGAACAAGCCGTGGAAAAAACCAAATCCGAGCTGCAAAACTTGGAAACCGAGATCAAAACACTCCGAACTCAAAAAGAGGACCAGATTCAAAAGGGCGGCCGGTTCCAAGCTCTTGAGAAAAAGGTGAAGGAGGTTTCACAAGAATTGGCAAGACTAAACACCATGGTCGAGCTAAAAACAAGCAACATTGACGAGGAGGTTGCAAAACGGGACGATGTCGAGAAAAAAATTGCTGAGCTGGAAAAAACCGTTGAACAAGGCTCAAACAAGTTCCAGGCCGTTGAAACAGCTTACAAAGAGGCCAAGACTTTGCAAGAAGAGTTGAACAATGAGCTCGCCAAGAAGGAGGAGTTGCTGCGGTCACTACAGACTGGTGTTTCGGCTAAAGGTGAAGGTGGGTATGCCAGCCAGCTTCAAGAAGCCCGAGCTACCGTCAATGATGCCCAAACTGCCAGTGAACAGGCTAAAGTGCGTGCCGAGTATTTACAAAACTTGAACACACAAGACGCGCCAAAGCTCGAAAAAGCTGAACGCGACAACCAAACCCTCATTAAGAATCTAGAATCCATGAAGCAAGAATTTGAAAAACTAAAGACCAAGATGGAGCAGGCCGGCTGGGTGCCTGGAAAAGTCGACAAGCTTAAAGAACACGAATCTGAACTGGTCCAACTCGTCCGTGATTTGGGTTCTGAACTAGAATCAATGAAGCGCAAGATTTCCAACATTGAATTCAATTATACCAAACCGTCTGCCGATTTCAAAGCTTCATCGGTCAAGGGTCTTGTCGCACAATTGTTCTCGCTGGATAAGAAAAACTACAAGGGTGCTACTGCTCTTGAAGTATGCGCTGGCGGGCGGCTATTCCACGTGGTTGTTGATACCGACGAGACTGCTTCCAAGCTACTACAGCACGGCAAGTTGCGACGGCGAGTGACCATCATCCCGCTAAACCAAATCTCGGCTTTCCGACTGTCGGCTGAAAAGTTGGGAGCCGCACAGGCACTAGCACCAGGAAAAGTCGACCTGGCACTAAACTTGGTTGGCTACGATGCTACCGTGATGAAGGCTATGGAATACGTGTTTGGGTCCACGCTCATTTGTAACGATGCCGAATCTGCCAAAAAAGTCACGTTTGATCCAAAAGTGCGGTGTAAAGCAGTTACTCTTGACGGTGATATTTACGACCCCCAAGGCACGCTAAGCGGCGGGTCTTCCAACAACGATAGCAGCGGCGGCTTGTTGGTTACCATGCAAAAATATAACGAATTGGATACCCGGTACAAAGACAAGAAGGGCGAGCTCGATGAAGTACGAGAAGAACTTCGTGTTGAGAACGAGCTGATGAACAAGTGCAAGGACTTGAAAAAACAGATGGACTTGAAGGAGCACGAGATTAAGCTAGCTACCCAACAACTGGAGACCAGCGCAGCAGCCACCGTTCTAAAGTCGTTTAAAGAACGATCTGAAGAGGTTGAGCAGTTGAAGGCGCAGATTGTAGAAGACGATAAACGCGCCAAAACTGGTTCCATTGAAGTCAAAAAGATTGAACGCGACATGGCCGAATTTAAAAACAACAAGGGTGGCAAGCTGGAACAATTGAAGGACGCAGTCGAGCAGTTGGGAAGGGACATTGAGAATCAGACTGAAATTGTCAAGCAAAAACTCACCGATTTTCAAAACGCCCAAGTCCAATCCGGCCAGATTGTTGATGACTTGAGCTCCAGCAAGGACCAGCTCAAAGAATACGGCAGCTCCATTGACGAAATGAAAACCTCACTAGACGACCTCAACCGACAGTACAAAAAAGCACAGGGATCGGAACAAGAAGCCAACAAGGCACTTGATGAAGAACGGGCGACTCTAGTAGGCATCGACGACGAGCTAAAGGAGTATGAAGCACTATTCGCCAACAAGACCAAATTTGCTACTGAAGGAGGGCTGGAATGCCAGAAACTCAAGCACGAAGTGGAAAAGGTTAGTCAAGATGTTGGCCAATTTGAAAATGGGCTACAGCGGCTGCTTGCCGAATACGACTGGATCGAGGACCAAAAGCAGTACTTTGGCAAGCCAGGCACACCATATGATTTTGAAAGCGTCAATATTCAAGAATACAGAGCCAACTTGAAACGACTACGCGAACGAATCAAGGGTATGAAAAACACCGTCAACTCCAAGGTGATGAACATGATTGAAAACGTTGAAAAGAAGGAAGCCTCGTTAAAGACAATGATTCAAACAATTGAAAAGGATAAACGCAAGATTGAAGACACGATCGTGTCGTTGGATGAGTATAAACGAAAAGCACTTGTCAAGACGTGGGAAAAAGTCTCTGACGAATTTGGCAAGATTCTTGCTGACTTGCTACCAGGCGGGTTTTGCAAGCTGGTCCCTCCAGAAGGTAAAGACGTTACTGAAGGGCTGGAAGTCAAGGTATCTCTCGGCAAAGTTTGGAAAGAATCGTTGAATGAACTGTCGGGTGGGCAAAGAAGTTTGATTGCATTGTCGTTGATCCTTGCATTGATGAAATTTAAACCCGCCCCAATGTATATTCTTGATGAAGTTGACGCTGCTTTAGATCTGCACCATACTCAGAACGTTGGTCTGATGATTAAAAATCGGTTTTCTGGTAGCCAGTTTATCGTCGTGTCGTTAAAGGACGGGTTGTTCCAGTCTGCAAACCGTACTTTCCGGGCTAGATTCCAAGATGGCACTAGTACTGTATCTGTAATGTAATATGTAAGTGATGACTATAAGCTTTTGATGCAGTATCTTAGTTTTATAATCTTATCTTTGAATTTGTGTGTTTTGGGAAATATTTTTTTTTTTGAACCGTGCGGCTTTAGCATTGCGATTTTAAGATAGGGCGCGCGGGCCCCTCGGCCCCCCGGGGTATTGCGACAGATAATATTTTCACCACTTAAAAATTTAAAAATTTTATAAAATTTATAAAATGATGCAATGATTGCCTATCAATTGTGAACACCTCATCAAAAAAACGCAAGCGGAGTCACATATGCATAATTTCTCGGTTCTATGGGTATAGCTAGAGATCGATCTAGATAGCGTAATTAATTATTAAAAAGATTTTAAAATATTATTTTTCTAGAGCGCTATATATCTCGATCAAGCTCTATAGAATTGGGCAAGTAATAAACCAGCCACCGAATATTAATTGTGAAATTTGGAAATTTTTGGCCGCAGCCTCTCTTAATTAAGGTCTATCCTTAACCAGCCATGCGATCGGGGTCAAACAATGCGCATAACTGAACGTTGGCGCAATCCGATTGTATACCCATTCATCGCGACGTTTGTGACAGTGAAATGTGTAGATCTCGAAACCAAATCGACTTCTGGTGGAAGGTCACACTCACCGTACTGGCCAATTACAACGTACGACCGGTCTAGGTATATATATTGCGGCAATTGAGGGCGTGCACTTAAATCTGATAATCCAAACAGGAGAAGTCTACGCATGCATGCATAGAAATGCAAAACAAACGGCCTTAAAAAGCAAGTTTGAGAGAATGAATTCAAGTATAAAGGGAAAAAGAGAAGGAAAAAAAAAAAAAATTTGCTGGTTTGCGCGCGCGTGGGCGGGCGGGATACGATCGAAAGCGCCTCTGTTATATATAACAAATATTCGTTGCTCGACCCAATTTTTTTTTCTTTCTTTCTTCTTCACTTCTCTTGTTGAGTCAAAACTCTATAGACAACTTTTACCCTAGCCTCTATTCTACTATACTATACCACGCTAGTCTGTCTATCAACTCTGCAACAAACAAATACAGAAACAACAACACGAATGTCCTCTGACAGTCAATTAAGTCAGTGCACAGGGCCAATTTGGTTGGTGGACGATATCACATCATGCTATCGGCATAGGTAAGAGAAAGAGAAAAGAAACGACCATTAAACTAACACATTTTGATAGATATTTTCAAGAATTACCATTTGCATTGACCGGGGTAGCCTCGTTGACCATTTTATTGATCGTGGTGCTACCAAAACTCCGATTGTGGCGGCGCAACAGACTAAACAAAGACCCGGCATACCGACCGTTACTAGCATCCAGCGATCATGAACGCTATGATGGTGTGGAAGAAGACGACAACGACGACGCTGAAGCTGAGTACAATGCAATGAACCAGCATGATGCAATTTCCGATACTATAAACTATTCTCGGCAGACCAGATCGTATGGATCGGTCTTTAACCCAGAGTATGAGCAAGTCGATCCAACCGATATCGCCAACGGTGATGACTCGGTTGTTAACAATACCAACAACGGCTCAAAAGTGGTATTGGCGACTGTAGTTCGATCAACATCCGAACGTGTCCGAGTTGCGTTGGAAGCTATTGGCGTGGCCGCTCAAACTGCTTTGGCAATTGCCGCAGTTAATGTGACTGCGATTAACGCCGAATGGGCCGATGCCCCATCCACGCCGTATGTATTCCTACTATTCTGGGTATACTGCTTGGTATTGGTTGGTGTTCGACTAGGTTATGTCAACTCGTTGACAGTTCCATATGGCGGGTTGTGGTATCACTCGACCACCATTTATGCATTTGCGTGCGTGTTCAGCACCGTGTCATTCCGATCAGCCATCATGCATCCATTCTCCACAGTCTCGCAACACTTTTACATCACCCAGTGGGTCTTGTCGGTGGTGCTGGTTTGCCTAAACTTCTCTGCCCAATCCGGTAACAAGCCGGCTCGAATTTATGTTCGTGAAGGCGTCCAGCCTAACAATGAACCAGTGGCGAGCATTTTCCAGCAATTGTCCTTTTCATTTATCGACCCATTGGTCTGGAAGGGCTATCGGAAATCCCTGGTCATGTCTGATGTTTGGGAACTACAGGAACAGGACCATGCTATTTATATTTTGCGCAAATTCCGAAAAATCAAGCGTACCTCTGGTATGGCGGTGCGAATGATGAAGCATTTCAAACGAGAACTTGCCGCGTCTCTGTCCTATTCGCTCATTTACACCTTTACCATTTTTGGCCCGGCCATGTTGGTGAAGCTGATTTTGGATTACGTTGAAAACCCAGTCGCGCCACGAAGCGTTGCGTGGATGTACGCTTTCACCATTCTGATTTGCGCCGTCATTGATAACGTCGCCAATGGGCAGAGTTTGCGAATCGGCCGGACTATCTGTATCCGGATGCGGGCTATTATTATTGGTGAGGTTTATGCCAAGGCATTGCGTCGAAAAGCTGCAGCTGGTGGCGGTGGTGATGGCAAGGCTCTTGGTGATAAAGACAAGAAGGATGACGGCGATAAGAAAAAGGGCAAGGCTGTGGATGGCAAGGACAACAAGGAAGAAGAAGAGAATGAAGGAACCGGCCAAGCCAACATGGGCTCTATCATCAACTTGATGGCTATTGATGCGTTCAAGGTGAGTGAGATTTGCGGCTATTTCCACTTTTTGTTTGCTGGTGTCTTGCAAATCATCCTGGCCATGTTTTTGTTATACTTTGTGCTTGATTGGAGTGCCATGGTTGGCGCCCTGATTATGGCAGCCATGATTCCAGCAAACTACAAGTTTGCCAAGGCCTTTGGTAACTTTCAAAACGAACTCATGAAGGTGACTGATAAACGTGTGGAAGCCACCAACGAGCTTTTGCAGTCGATCCGGATCATCAAGTATTTTGGCTGGGAAAAGAAGTTTGCGGCGAGCGTGCTCAAGCTACGAGAAGACGAGTTGTACGTGCTGAAGAAGCGTTACATTTTGTGGGCTGTCGGTGCCTTGATGTGGTTTGGTACTCCTCTATTGGTCACTGTCGTGTCGTTTGCGTTTTATACAATGGTTCAAGGCAAGACGTTGACATCTCCAGTTGCATTCACAGCCATGACTCTGTTCAACATTATCCGAGTGCCATTGGACCAAATTTGTGATATGGTGGTCAACACTTTGCAAGCAAAGGTTTCTATTGACCGTATCGATGCGTTTTTGGCTGAGGACGAGACTGACAAGTACAATCAGCTTGGCAAGCACCACGTGCGTGGACCAAACTCCCCATACATTGGGTTTGAAGATGCGTCATTTTCGTGGAACTCCAAATCCGGTAAAGATGAAAACAGCTACAACTTTAAACTGCAAGACTTGAACGTGAACATTCCAACTGGCCAAATGACGGTCATTGCTGGGCCAACTGGATCCGGCAAGACGTCCATGCTGATGGCTTTGCTAGGTGAGATGGACTTGGACCACGGTAAAGTGTTTTTACCAGGTGCTTGCAGCCGAGAAGACGTGAAGCAAGATGCCAGCGGGTTGTGTGAATCTGTTGCGTACTGCAGTCAACAACCATGGTTGCTAAACGACACTCTACGAAACAACATTTTGTTCTCTTCTGATTACGATGAAAAGCGGTACAATGCAACTATTGAAGCTTGCCAATTGAAACGTGATTTGGAAATTTTGGGAGCTGGCGACGCAACCGAGGTTGGTGATAAGGGTATTGTTCTTTCTGGTGGCCAAAAGCAGCGAATCTCCCTTGCTCGTGCCATGTACTCTTATTCCAAGCACTTGATTCTGGATGACTGCCTAAGCGCGGTTGATTCGCACACCTCGTTGGCTATTTATGAAAACTGTCTAACTGGTCCGGTCGCTCAAGGCCGTACTGTTATCTTGGTATCTCACAATGTTGCGTTGACGATTCAACAAGCCGCGCACGTGATTGTTATGGAAAATGGCCGTGTCAAGGCGCAAGGTACCCCCGGCGCCGTCGTTGCTACTGGTGCTCTAGGACAAGACGAGCTGATCAAAAAGAGCGCATCGCAGTCTGTTTCGGAAAGCGCCACTCGTGTCTCGTCCACCACCAACTTGCTGAATCTTGACAAGAAGAAGAGCAAGACGTTGGGTAAGGAAGTCGCCAAGCGACTGGCTGACAACAATGAAAACCGAGCCATTTCTCTAAAGAGCAATGATAGTGATACTGATGAGCAGCAGCAACAACCCATGGCACCAAAACCTGAGCCTGCCAAACTAGTCCAAGAAGAAACAATGTCTACTGGGTTTGTTGATCCACAAGTTTACAAGGATTATATGAATGCAATGGGCAGCAAGTGGTTCTGGGGTTTCCTGGTTGTCATGTTTATTGCTCAACAATACTTTAACATTATGCAATCGTGGTGGATCCGTGAATGGACTGTCAAGGGTATGGTTACTGAAAATGTTGGCGCCATGGTTTATGCGTTTGGTAAGCCAACCGCGAATGGCAAGGTTATGGGCATTTCCTATGTTGTTCCGTCTGATGACCATAATGTTGCTCCGGTCCTGAAACACTCAACCACATTTTACTTGTCCATTTATTTTCTGATTGGGTTGTTTAATATGGTATTGGTTACTGGTAAAGAACTGTATGTGTTTTATGGTGGGTTGGCCGCTTCTCGAACCTTGTTTGAAAACTTGTTGAACGCCATGCTGCACGCCAAGATTCGCTTCTTTGACCAAACTCCTATTGGCCGAATCATGAACCGATTCTCCAAAGACGTGGAGGGCGTTGATCAAGATTTGGCTGCTGTGTTTTCTGGCTTTTCTCACTGTTTGCTGACGTGTCTAAGTACGGTGGCGTTGATCACGTGGGTCATTCCGTCCTACTTCTTTTTTGCCATGTTCATCTTTGCTCTGTATGGTTTCATTGCTTTATTCTACTTGGCCTCCTCGCGAGAGCTAAAGCGGTTGGACAGTGTCTCCAAATCACCAATCTATGCTCACTTTTCTGAATCTTTGAACGGAGTGGCGACTATCCGAGCTTATGGCGATCAACGGCGGTTCATTCGTGACAATTTGGAAAAGATTGACTGCAACAACCGGCCATTCTATTACCTATGGTTGACCAATCGATGGCTGTCATTCCGAGTTGATGCTGCAGGTGCGTTGGTCTCATTTGGTGCCGCTGCGTTTGTGTTGATGAGCTTGGACAAGATTGATTCTGGTCTAGCCGGGTTGATTCTTTCCTATGCGCTGGTGTTTAACGATACCGCGCTGTGGACTGTCCGTCTATATGCCATGGTTGAAGTCAACTTGAATTCTACCGAGCGTGTTTTGGAATACACCAACGTGGAACCAGAAGCGCCGCACGTTATTGAAGAAGACGAACCGTACCGATCAGCACGTGCCGCGCAAGGCTGGCCAGAACGGGGCGAACTTGATTTCCAAAACTTGGATTTCCGATATGCTCCTGACTTGCCATTGGTTATCAAGGATGTATCGTTCAAGGTTGATTCGTTCAACAAGGTTGGTATCGTTGGTCGAACCGGTGCTGGTAAGAGCAGTCTGATTAACTGTCTATTGCGGTTGCAGGAGGCTGATTCTGGTTCCATCTCTATTGACGGGGTCGACATTTCCCAGCTTGGTTTGTTAGAGTTACGTCAAACACTGGCTATCATTCCACAAGACCCTACACTGTTTGTTGGAACTATCCGATCCAACTTGGACCCATTTGAACAATACTCTTGTCAACAAATGTTTGAAGCGTTGCGACGTGTCCATCTAATTAAGGATATTCCAGACAACTATAGTACCACTCTAGGAACGTCATCATCTGCTGGGACTGGGAGCAGTGGTACTGCTGCTACAGTTGTCTCTGGTGAGAATGAAAATCAGTTTATGAACTTGGACACCAAGATTACTGAAGGTGGCAACAACTTGTCGCAAGGCCAGCGTCAACTAATGTGTCTGGCTCGTTCCTTGTTGAAGGCACCAAAGGTGTTGTTGTTGGATGAAGCCACCGCGTCCATTGATTATGAAACGGATGCCAATATTCAAACAACTATTCGGAACGAACTGAATCAGACCACTTTGTTGACTATTGCGCATCGGCTACGGTCTATTATCGATTATGACAAGATTCTAGTTCTTGATCAGGGCCAAGTTATCGAATATGATGATCCGCATGTATTGTTGCAAAACACCGAGTCATTGTTCCACGACATGTGCGAAAAGAGCGGTGAATTAACTGCACTGTTGCATTTGGCACAGGAAGCTTATAAAAAGAAGCACCAATCATCCGCATAATCATATAATAAAAAAAACTGCATCTGTAATAATAATAATAATAATTATAATAATAATAATAAATAGCCTTTTTTTAACTTGACGGCGCTTTACGTTTATTAGTGGACGAGCTAGTAGTAGTAGTGGCCGACATTACCTTGTTGTACTGGTTTGATAGCAGCTTGATGTTGTGCTTTAGCCGGTCAACATACTTTGACGGCACAATCTCACACACCCCGGCTAGAGCAATTCTGGACGCCATGCGGCATAGATCCGCGTCCAGCTCAATCTCGCTGCTTTGTGGGGTCAGTTCTTCCTCCTCATCGTTTTCTTCATTAATCTCTTCTTCGTCGTTATCATTATTCTCATCATCGCCATCTTCTTCTTGGTTATCCTTCTGCCGTACTAGCTCGTCGACTTCACTCTCGGTAATCAACACACCAGCCGCAATAGCCCACGCTTCTTCCTTTTCCAGATATAATGCCATAATCTCTCGGCATGTTTCATCAGACAACCCAACTTGCAAACCCTGCAATACTTCTTTTCCGTACTTGCTCAATGTGGCGTGCTTCTGAGCAAGGGCCATTGTACACAAAATGTCTAGCATTGCGCTCTTGATGCTGGTTTGGAAAGGGTTGTTTTCATCACGTAGCTGTTTTTTCCGCTTGGTTTCGCTTCCCTTCAAAATCGGGTAGACTGTCAAAATTTTGTACTGCGATATGATGCTTTGTAGGAGAGACTTGTCATGTTCCGGCGTGTTCTCAGCTTCTCGCGTCGACGCGCGGTCGGTAACAAACCCGCCAATCTTCCAAATCGCATACGGCCGTAGAATTTCACTAACCAAAACCAAATACTTTTCGTCGCGTTCTAGAGTCAAGGTATCCGCCATTTTCGTACCTAGAGTGATATCTCCATCAACAAGATCAGTCTCCATGGTATCTCGGATATCAATGGCTTGAGACAGGTGGAAAAGTTTATTTAGAGGGTCCATCAACGCGTCGTAGTCAATTTCTTCATCAGAAACGGCGTACTTTGACCGCAAATCGAATGAAATCTCGTCGAGCAACGTCTGCAGCTCGTTTCGGGCAGTTTCTTCAAATGATTGCTCGTCCAACGCCAATGCAAACATTTTCCGGCACGTCACCAACACTTGTTCGCTAGTTTGGTTGGTAAACTGCTTGATACAGCTCTTGAACGTATCCAGTTGTTCTTGTTCGCGTTCTTGGGCTCGGTAAACATTTGGATCAACCAAGGTCGCGATGCGCAACGCGCTGGAGACTAGGCTCGGCGAGTACCGGGCCATTTCCAATAGTTTGGGGATCCGGTTGATCAATTCGCTGTGGATATCGGCCACAGACGAGTCGATTTCTTCCTGTTCACGCCGCTTAGCGCCGCCGCCTCGTTTAGGATCAGCCGCGTACTGCAAAGCACAGGTGATGAACCCGTACAACATTTCAAACAATGGCACCTTTTCATCCTCGTTTGGTTCATATGCATTAACAAACTTGGCGAATCGGTTCTTTCGTGTAGTTTCCGGAGTATCCAATGAGGAAAAATCAAACGTTAGTTGGTCCATCAGGTCAATCCAGCTCCAATTCACGCCATTGGTCTTGCGGCTTGCCACCATCACCGCCTCGGCAGCCAAAACAGCCCGACTCGGCAACAAATGCGAGTCGGTTTGTAGCTTGTGTAGAACTTGAGACGGTTTGGAGCTGCTATCGTCATGTTCCTCGCCTTCTCCAGCAGCACTCTTATCCATCTCCAACAAATCGTTGGCAATCCGCTTAAAGTGAATGTAGCACGGTTTCAACGTTTCTGGGTATTCATGTGTGAACCGTTCAACCTCGTCCTCGTCCAAGTCACCAAATTCATGAGAGTAATTGTCTGAAGAAGTGACCTTGCGGACCATAAACTTGGCAGCTTCCTGTCGAACTTGCGCGTCTTGGTCAACAATAAGTTTGCTAGCACGTTGAGAAGTTTCTTCGCCCAACGCCTCCTTGATTTCAATCAGTACCAAGACATCAACCGCCTGTCGTCGGCAGTGGCTATTCGCGTCAATTTCCGCAATATCCGCGATCCGCGACTGGTACCGTTCCGTGAACCGTCGTAAGGGGGTGGACATTTCAGCTTTGGAGTAGATGGCCTTTAACCCCTTGAGCACGTTCAAACGCGTGGTTTGCGATTTGTCGGTCATTGCTGTGACAAAGTATTTAAGGTACGAGTTATCCATAAACTTGGCCGGATACTCCTTCATTAACTCGCACAATGATTCGATACAGTCTGACCGGATATGCTCGTCAACATCCTTGATACGGTTAGCAAATACTGACGTGTGGATATCAGCAATCAGCCGGCCAAGTTCTTCTTCATTTTGCGAGGCTTCTTCAGACTCTTGCCGGGCTAGTTTGGCGGCTTGTTTGGTGACCTTTTTTCTGTTCAAGATGGCTTGGTGTTTATTCTTTTGTTGAATTTGGTTCTGTTGCAAATCGCAAAACACTTGCATCATGTGGAGTAGGATTCTCGTAGCCGTGTGTCGAAATGCCCGCAAATGGGAAGCAGAGATTAGTGTAATCCATCCAACTATTCGCCACATAAACTCCTCGTCTTCATACATGGCTCCCTTTTCACTCGCAATTACTACCAAATGCTCAAAAAACAAAACCATCTGGTTGCCAAACCCGCGAAATTGCTTTTCTTTCGAAATGATTGGATAACTTGCCGGCACCTTATTCTTGGCTGCTTCTTGCACTTGAGCAATAGTTTCGTTGGCCGAGTCAAACTCTTCCACGTCGTGCTGCTCGACTGGTAGTTCACAACCGGCACATTTGAGCACAAAGTTGAGCAGCGTGGTCATGGCTGGGAACGCGTCTTGTTCATACGCCTGAATCCATTCACTTGCTAGCGTTTCCAACGATGCCTCGCTATCCATAATCCCGTCGTATAATGGCGACTCCATCTTCTCCTCAACTGGTTGTACGACTTTCCGCTTAGTATTGTGGCCGCCGCCGCCGCCACCGCTCTTTTTACGCCCGCCATTTCGCGTGTTTGGTGTTTCTGTTATTTTGTTAGCTTACTGGGTTATTACGCTTGGTATGGGTGGAAAAAAACGTACCATCAATCTCATCTTCCGAGTCTCCATAGTCCATATCACGGTAGTTCATCGACGAACGTTTACGCGATGAACGTCGTCCTGGTTCTTGTTCAGTCATTATCAAGCGCGTCTATTTGTTAGTGTTGGGTGGAAAAAAAAAAAAAAAAGTCAAAAAAGTGGGAAGAAGGGAATAATAAAAAAAAAAATTCCCAGCGCTTTTTTTTATTTGTTTAATTTCGCGACGCGCTTTTTAAAAGAAACCAAATCAATGCAAATAAAGAAATAAATTAGAGGTACAATATGGGTGGTTCTTCTGCTTATGCTATTCTATACCGTCCTATCCCGTTATAACCCAGGCAGAGCTCATTTGCTCAAGCCAATCCGTTCTTCTCGCGACTTTTGCTTCGATTTTGGCGGGTCTGGCCGAATATGCGGGTTCTGGTTTTGATTCTCGTTGTTCTTCTCTTTCTTCTTGGTCAACTCGTCATCGTACGTATGGACGTCCTGTTGCGTCAGCCGAATTGAAGTAGGTGGTCGTCTCAACATGGTCTTGATTTTATAAGTGCAATGTTGTGGTGCTGTCTATATGCTGCGGTTGCATGGAACGTGATGGAAAAAATCACGCGCGCGCGCAACCCTTTCCACTTCCATTTTCTCCCAACTGGCAATTTTTTTCTTCTTTTCTTACTTCCGAACGTTTTCCAGTCCAAAACTAAACCAGATTATCGACCAAGCTCATACCCATTACAGGCGCATTAACACACACAGACAGACAAGCTGAAGAAAGAAAAAAAAAAAAAGCTCCACGTTACGATATACTACGCAGCAAGTATTATACGAAAATAGTTAAAAAGGGGAAGGATTTTTATTTATTTTATTATTAATCTTTAACGATGGAGGACCCGCTAAATCGACCGCAAGAAGAGGAGCGGCAGCAGCAGCAGCATACAACGACCGATGAAACGTGTAGAATCTGCCGTTGCGAGGGCACAGACGACGAGCCACTGTTTCATCCATGTAAATGCAGTGGCAGTATTAAACATGTCCATCAAGCTTGGTAAGTTTTTTTGTTTTTCCCCCCGAAAAGAATATACTAACCCTCAAAAAACTCTTAGTCTTGATGAATGGTTAAAGCATTCCAAAAAGACGGCAGTGTGCGAGCTGTGCCACACGCCGTATCAATTCACCAAAGTATACTCCTCAGCAATGCCCACGCAGCTGCCATTGTTTGTGTTTATACGTAAATTTGCATCAGATGTTGGGGAAGGCACCGTGTTTGGGTTGAGGTGTTTGATTGTGACCTTTATGTGGGTGTTCGTGTTGCCACTAACGGCCAGCTGGGCATGTTCTTTCTACACCATGCTGGCTGAAAGCATACCATATAACCAGGATATGGTTATACACCCTTTAAAATCTGTCAAGGACGCATTTGGACAGTATCGAGGAAGCTCGGAGCTTCCTCCACTCGGCTTATTACAGCGGATGGTCTCCGTGCCGTTTCTAAAAAACCTCATTCACGACATTTCATTAGGCCAGTTGATCATCCTTGGCATGTTTCTAGTCATTTTTGTCGTCATTGTGGCTCGTGACTGGATTCTACAAAATGACTTGTTTGTTGAGCAATTACGAGAATTAAACCGTACAGCACCTCCTGGTGCTCGAGGCAGACCAGTAGTTGTTCAGGATGGCCGACGAGTACGGTTAGAATTCCAACAGCCAAATGGGGGGAACCGTCATTTGGCGTTGGGCGACGACGAACTGGACCGGTTGGTTCAACGACAAGCTTTGGAACGGCTCGAACAGGTGGTGCGGAATCGTCAACAACAACAAGAACAAGAACATGAAGAGCATCAAGCGCGGTGGGCCGAAGACGACGAGGACGATGAAGATTATGAACCGCATGAGGACGATGAAGATAGCGAGGATGAAGATGATGATGGATGGATAGACGACGAGGAGGATGAAAATGAGCATGAACGAGATGATGCGGCGGAACGGCTTCGGCAGGCCCAAGAATGGTTTGCCAGAGTGCCCCCAGAGTTCCAGCAACAGATTCCTCAAGAAGGTAGACAACAACAACAAGAAGACGATTTTGACCAAAACATGGACGATGTGGAAGGCGGGGTGTTGGAGCTTGTCGGTATTCAAGGCCCATTCCTAGCCTTTTTCACCACCTTTATGATGGCCAATACCGTAGCAGTTGCGTTGACTGGTGCGCTATATTTCATTCCATATTGGGTTGGTCGGCTAGATGTGTATGTGATTTATCACACCAAACTCTTGCATTTGGCGAAATACGCGCTACAATTCCTGTTTTATTCCGGGAATGAAGTGTTTTATCAAGGTGCCAAGCTAATGTCAAATGCTGTCCCGTTGGATTTGACAACTCTGGAACAAGAAGCTCTAGCCCGGTACGAAACTGGACTCAACTTTGCGCCGCTGGAGCTGAAAATTCCTGGTTATGGGTTTTGGACACGGCTAGGCTGTACCTTGATTGGCCATGGACTAGCATTGGGTCTGGCCGGGTTGTACCGAGCCTCAAACCGCCGATTCTCATCCAACCCGCACGCCTGGCAGTATGAACTGGCCATTTTAAAGTACATTGCACAAGCACAGGCAGTGTTGAAGGTTATTACCGTGATTGGTATCGAACTGGTTGCATTCCCAATCTTTTGTGGCATTTTGCTACTTGAAGTGGCGCTGCATCCATTATTCCCGGACGCAGTGACTCTACACAGCCGCATCATCTTCACTATGGACCATCCAATTATTAGTACGTTTACGCACTGGGCGGTTGGTACGTGCTACATGTTCTTGTTTGCCACGTTTGTGTCGCTATGCCGAAAGATTATGCGGCCTGGTGTCTTGTACTTTGTTCGTGATCCAAACGACCCCAACTTTCAACCAATCAAGGATGTGTTGGATCGACGGCTCACGTCACAGTTGTACAAGATTTTCATCTCCGCGATGATTTATAGTGTGTTGATTGTGGTGTGTATTGGTGGGATTGTAGCCGGGCTGCGGTATGGCATTCAGGTTGGGTATCTTCCTTTACACTTGATGCCAGAGCTCAACAGCGAAGCACACCTCTTCACCATTGCTCCAATGATTGCGTCGTATAACCTGCTTTTGCCAATCCTGGTGAAGATTATCCGCTCCCTAAACATTATGCGAAAGATTTGGGATGGCGTGTTTTATTACGCGTGCTCGCTTCTACGGCTATCATCGTTTATCCTAAACAGGCCTGTACCTCAAGAACGGGGGTACGTCTACTTTGGTAGCTGGTGGGCCAAGCTGCGATTCGCCCAACCAGACTATACAAATCCAGTCAGTTTGGAAGAAGCTCAGCAAGCAGAACCAAACGCGGCATATTTCATTCATGACGGGAGGTTTGTACGAGCGCCAAACTCAGACTCCATCTCGCCAAAAGTCAAGCTACGAATGTTTGTCGCAGTTAATAAAGACGATGAGCGGTTGGATGGTAGAGTTAACGATGGTGAGAATGAACTGACCCAGTACACGCTGGTATACCGACCGCCGCTGTTCAAGCTGCGTGTAGCGGTTTTGCTGATGGTGATCTGGGCTGCTGGAATCTCGGTCATTTTCTCCGTGTCTGCACTCCCATTAATTGTTGGGCGGTTCATGTTTGACATGGTGATGCCAACATACAAACTTGGTGATTTGGTAAACTATGGCGTTGGTATTGTGCCGGTGGCGTTTGCCATTTACATAGCAGACAATTGGCCCACTATTTCCGAGTACGCTGGCAATGAACTTTTCTCGTTGACTAGTCTTGAACAGCAGCTGCTGGTGCAAAAGACGGTTGCCGGGTTGAAGGTTGTCGGCAAGGCGGTGATTTCAGTGGCGGTAATGTTGGGGCTGGTGCCAATGATGCTGGGCAGTTTATTGGACTTGTACATTGCTGTGCCAGTCACCACCTATCTAGGAACCGAACAGTTTGAGCTCTCATTCTTGGGCACTTTATTGCACGGGCTAGCAATTATGGTATTTGCAAAGGATATTATCCTTGCCAAATTCCCCGACTCGGCGCCAGCTCTTCGATACCGCGACATGACACGAGGTGGTTGGAATGGCTACGACTTGAAAGTGGCACTTCAATCGTTTGTGTTCCCAGTCATTTTGTTCACGCTTATCGGATGGCTCATGCCCAAATCATTGGGGTATTTGGCAACTCGCACGCTCTATTCCAAATCCGATACTGAGACGCAGGAGCTTGTTTACATTCTTTCATATCCTGCAGTGCTCTTTACGGCGCTGGCGTTTGGCACAGTTGCTGCGGTATTGTCAGTGTGGAGGAGATGGGAGACTGCGGTTCGTGACGATGCCTATATGGTTGGTAGACAATTACAAAATATGTAAAATAAACCTTTTTTCTTTTTTTTTGGAAAATAAATTTTTTTTTTCACTTTTTATATCCACCCACGTTTATGCATAGCATAGTAGGCGGCTACAACTAACAATATGAGAAGTATGAGAATCAAAAATAGGTAGAGTGTAATGTGGCAACATGTTTTTTTGGCAACGCGTCGTTTCTTGTGGTATTTAGGATCGGCTTGAGTAACATTCAACTCCTCGTCCTTATCCATTTCTGTCGTTTTCTTAACAAGTCGTACCCCTGTGGGGTAATTGGTTAAAATGATGTTGTTGTACCACAGATTGTAGATGCATTGCCATAATGTTGGTGAGCCGCGTCCGCCGCCGCTTATTGTGCGGCGGCGGCGGAGCGTCCATGCCATCCACCAAGAGCAGTGTTGCCTGTACTGCTCCCAGCAGGGTTATTAAAAAGTTTCCAAACAGCCAATCAAAGCTGGACCACCCCTCTACCTGGCGGCCAGCAGATCCTGCTGCTGTGTGTTTGGTCGTGTCACGGCCTTCCCCAACGGTCATATCCATGTCCTGCTCCGTTGTTGACATTAAATTACACTGCAAAGAGGTGGTTTTATATATACGCACCCAGCAACCCAATCTCTTTTCTATGGAATAAGTTGCGGGGTTGCTTTTATTAGTAATTGGTAATTATATGGAAATTGAAGGAAAAAAAAAAAAAAGAAAAAAAAAAGAAAGAGTTCAATATGCAGTCCCTTGTTCGTCAATCATCTTATTCTTAGTATGATTAAGCTTTTCCGAAACCATATCCAGTCTATCAGCCTGGTCATGAGCTTCTTGTGCCTTGGCGATTGGAGATAGGTCGTCAAGCCCTTTGGAAAGAATGTCCAACGACATGACGAGTCCGGGGTCCAGCTCTACCGCCTCGACCTGTCTCAAAAACTCTTCAATATACTCCGAGATTGAATCACAAACTTGCACAACATCATATTTGGACACTTTGCTCAAGGAATTACCCACGCTGACGGCGCCAACTTGGGAAGAAACAAGCGTCAATAACCCAGCCTGGTTGTTTGGATCGGCGGCAGCCTTTGTAGCCGTCAACTGGTCCGTCATCTGGTTGACAGTCATGGTAACATCTCGAACAAGCGCGGTATCCGGCAATGACTCTACAGACCGCTTCTTCCCACCGCCATGAGCCAATGTATTGAGTTTGGCGACTTGTTGCGTGATACGAGCGGCTTGACTCTTCATTCCGCTTCTTTGCAAAGCTATAGCACAGGTGGTAAGCTTCCTTTTCAGTCCGTCAAGAGACGCGTGGGGTTTACCCTTGCTGACAATTGCATCAACCCCGGCAGAAATGGAATCGGCGGCTGGTGTAAGCATCGTGCCAATGTTTGCAACCGGAACCCCTTTAGTAGCTGCGGTACGAGCAGCTTCGATAGCAGAGTCAATTCCTGCATTCAACGCGTTGGAAAGATGGCCCACGTCGGCATCTTTTCCCGAGCTGAATGCACTGTTGGCGTGATTAACATTGCTCTTGATCGCAGCGACTCGGTTGGATACATCACTGGCCGTGATCTGGGCTGCAAATGCACGAGTAGAAACACAAGCCACAATCAACACTACCCATTGTTTGAAAATCATTTCTCGGAGGGTTTGGAAATACGATCACCGTTCAGTTATATATCCCCTGGTGAGGGGGGTTGGACTGTGAAAATCTCAACAAATCCCAAGATATCTTGTTGAGTGTGTATATATACTCCACCTTGATTAAAAAGAAGTAGAAAATAAGTTTTATTACCGGATTGACAGTACTTGTTTGTTTTTTTGGTTTTTTTGAGAAGCAATAAATAAAATAAAATAAAAAGTCCCGCCGCGTATCGTGCGGCGTCAATAACAAAGCAAGGCACGAGTTTTTACTACAACATCTTGTTGCTAGTACGAGCCAAGGCGGATAGCTTGCTGGCTTTTTGAGTAATTTCAGAGGCACGATCGTTCATGCCATTCGTTTTCAAGGCCGCAGCACACGTGTTGAGCTTCTTGCTCAGACCATCAAGAGACTCGTGGGCTTTACCCTTGCCGATAATGGCATCGACACCGGCAGAAATGGAGTCAGTGATTGGAGTCAGCATAGTGCCAATGTTGGAGACTGGAACCCCCCTCCCAGCCGCGGCACGAGCTGTTTCAATGGCAGAGTCAATTCCGCTATTCAACGCACTGGAAAGGTGGCCCACATCGGCATCTTGGCCAGATCGAAACGCATTGTTGGCGTGGTTCACAGTTTCCTTAACCGCAGCGACTCGATGAGATGCATCGGTGACTGCA
The DNA here is from genome assembly GCA_030564235.1 of Blastobotrys elegans. Lineage (NCBI taxonomy): Eukaryota > Fungi > Ascomycota > Dipodascomycetes > Dipodascales > Trichomonascaceae > Blastobotrys > Blastobotrys elegans. The sequence goes on from JAJLUJ010000001.1 coordinate 62,944, forward strand.
TTCTGTTCCATGGATGTCGCGCCAGAAACGCAAGCCGCAAGTAACACTGCCCATTGTTTGAAAATCATTTTTCTGGTGGTCTTGGGGGAAAAATCACGACCCATAGGTCAATTATATATACCCATGAATGATGAGGGGGGGGGGGTTCATATTTCATGTTTTTGTTGTTGAGAAAAAGAGAAAAACAACATTTTGAAATAAAAGTTTATTACCAAGTATATAGAAGAAAAAAATAATTTTTTTTTACCATCGGTTGCCGCCTCGTTGTTGACCTCGTTGGGCCGCAGCACCTCGCTGTTGACCTCGTTGAGCGGCACCACCACGAGCAGCGCCGTGAGCAGCAGCGTGAGACGCCGCTTGTTGAGCGACTGCAGCACCAGCGCCATGGACAGGTGGTGGCGGAATGCCGCTGGCGGTGCTCTTGTCAATGAACATTTGCAGCTGCATAACTTGTGAATTTAGATGCTTTGCCTGTCTGACCATCTTGTACTTCTTGGCAGTCATGGCAGCCTTCTTCACAGTGGTCTGCAAAGCACGGGTAGCTGGCACAAGTGCTACATCAGCGACACCACCCAACGCATTACCAATCAACACTTCCACACCATCAGTAAGAGATTGAAAAGTAGGGCCGAGAATAAAGGACATTGGGATATCAGATAAACCTAGAGTCAATGGTCGTAGGAAGTTAGTCAGGCATCCCAAACCATTGTCAATCTGCCCGTCAATACCAGCAATAACGTTGGAAACAGCCATGGCACCAGGTCGAGAGCCCTCCTTGCCCAAATCAGCCACAAACGAATCAATTCGTTGAGCACCATTGGTAAGGGCGCCCATGATGCAACACATGGCATCAAGTTGTCGCTTTCCCAGCTCTGGCTTGTTGTCACTGGCCTTGGATGCCTTGTTCTCCAGGGCAGGAATCTTGGCTGCAATATTGACCAGCTTGTTGGCTGGTCCAGTAACACCGTGGCTCTTGGCTTCAGTGGCAACCGAGTTCATATTCTTGCCCAACATGTTGAGGTAGTGAGCAAGAGTGGTGTCCACGTATTCTGGGTGGGCTTGGTTGACCAGCTCCTGTGAAACATCACTAATAACATCACACAATGTTCCAACCTCCTTTGTAGATACTTGCCCGAGCTTATTATGAAGCGAGCCGACTTGAGCAAGGGTGGCTGCCAAAAACGCGGTATAAGTCATTTGGTCTTTAGGTGGGTTAGCCTTGAGCTTGTCAGCCAAATCCTTGACGTTTGTAGTGACAGCCTTTACAGCATTGTACGGATCAGAGTTTTCTTCACCACGTGCTTGCACCTTCCCTTGGGTCATATCACCCACACGGTCAGAGTTTTGGTTCAACCGCGATGCCTGCGTTTTCATTTCATGCTTTTCACAAACAAGCGCAGCCTCGTGCAGCTTTTGACTCAACTCGTCCAGTGTGTCATCATTGTCGCCATCTGTGGAACCCTTTTGAACAATAGCATCGGCACATTCATTGATGGAATCAATGGCTGGCGAAAGAAGTGACCCAATTAGAGTGTTTGGCAACCCAGAGCTTGAACTAGACTCGGCAGCATCGATAGCTCTGGTAATTTCGTCATTTAACGCAGCGCACAAATCACCATTAGAATTGATAAGTTGTTTGACGTTGCCTCGAATAGACCCTGATATATCAGTCAATTCAGACACGGCCGAATTGGTGTCTTCGTGGTTTTGTGCTTGTACGACAGTACCTAGAGCGCCAATCGCGAGAATTGTCCATTGTTTCGCAATCATCCTTGTTTTATAAAATAAAAGAAAGAAGGAAAGAAAAAAATAATACGGGAAGATGGCTGTTAGATGGAGGGACGGTGGTGTTTATTTATACATTCATAGACCTAATTAGCCAGAGCAAAAAAACCAATTTGATTGCGGGCTAATGTCGTTCCTGGGGTGTGTTGTGCGGCTCAAGTAGATATTGTCCGGGGAGTGTTGGGCGGCGTCAAAACTCGAATTAAACCTTCTACTAAAAGACAAAGACGGGAATTTTTTTTTTTTTTGTGAACAATATATCTCCGCTTATAGTGCTGATTGCGATGTAATAATCAAATATAAGATAAGATAAGATTTAAAATTAAGATATAAAGCTATTTGAAGGAAATGTATGATCATGATTGTCTAACCTCGTTGTGGGCGGTGAGCGGCTGCTGCATGTGGAGCATGTGGAGCGGCCGGGTGTGGGGCGGCATGGGCATGACCGGCGGCGGCGGCGGCGGCAGGATTCTGTCCAGACTTTTGCGTGCTTCGGTCAATAAACATTTGCAGCTGCATAACTTGTGAATTTAGACGCTTTGCCTGCTTGACCATCTTGTACTGTTTGGCGGTCATGGCAGCCTTCTTCACAGTGGTCTGCAAAGCACGGGTAGCTGGCACAAGTGCTACATCAGCGACACCACCCAACGCATTACCAATCAACACTTCCACACCATCAGTAAGAGATTGAAAAGTAGGGCCGAGAATGAAGGACATTGGGATATCAGATAAACCTAGAGTCAATGGTCGTAGGAAATCAGTCAGGCAACCCAAACCATTATCAATCTGCCCGTCAATACCGGCAATAATATTGCTGATCGCCATGGCACCAGGCCGAGAACCCATTTTACCCAAATCCGCCACAAATGAATCAATTCGTTGAGCACCATTAGTAACAGAGCCCATAATACAGTTCATGGCATCGAGTTGTCGCTTGGCTGGCATTGGCTTCTTTGCTTCCGGCTTGCCCTCCATACTAGGAATCGTTGAAGAAACACCAGACAACTTGCTAGCTTGTGAAGTGACGCCATGGTCTTGAGCGTCAGAAGCAATAGAATCCATATTCTTGGATAGAATATCCAGGTAATGGGCCGTAGTAGTATCCACGTGCACAGTCTGCGATTGACTGACAAGTTCCTGTGCGCACAGGGCCACGGCATCACACACTTCACCAATATCTTGTGTAGAGGATTGAGGAAGATTCTTTTGGACAGACCCGACTTGAGCAAGAGTGGCAGCCAAATACGCAGTATAGGTCATTTGGTCCGCGCTTGGCTTCGCCTTGAGAATGGACGCCAACTCCTTCACATTTGCAGTCACGGCTTGGATATTGTTGGCCGAGTCGTCGTTGTCGTCGTCGTCGTCTCCACGCGCCTGCAACCCGTGACCAGCCAAATCAGAAATATTGTTGGCTTGAGCGTTGAGATGATCAGCTTGATCAGTCATATTGTACTGTTCGCAACTACTGGCACATTCATGCAGCTTCTGGCCCAAATCTTCCAGACGAGGATTATCGTTAGAAACGGTGGATACAATGTGGTCAGCCGCGTCAGCAATGGAGTCAATTGCTGTCGAGAGTAAAGACCCGAGAACATCGTCAGTCAGACCATTGGTGGACCCAATATAGGAAGCATCCATAACATTGTCAATCTCCTCAATCAACGTGTCGCAGAGGTTGTCAACATCAAGCCCACCGTCACCCTTCATAGCCTGTCGAATATTGCCTCGAATAGAGCTGGCAATGCTTGAAAGATCAGTGATGGCTTCTTTGGGGTTCTGGTATCGAGGGTGAACTTGTGCTTGCACTACAGCACCCAAAGCACCAACCGCGAGAAGTGTCCATTGTTTCGCAATCATTGTTTTAATAGGTACGGAATAATTTAAACTTTTCCCTCTCCCATGGGAGGCGAGAACCCTAGCTTTATATAGACTGTTGTATAAGCAAAATAAGCGATTATTAACAGTAAATTAAATGAATGGACGGTTATTATGGTGCATCTTCCCTGCAGATTAGGTCCAAAAAAACTGGTCTGTTCTGAAGTCACGTGATATTCATTTGGGAGGTTTCACAAAAAAAAAAAAAAAAAAAAAAATATTGCCAATAGATTGGTTTCGTTTTTGCTTGCTGCTTCATCAAACCCACACACGTACAACACGCACGATGTCGAAACCTGAAGGACAACAAAGAACAGGCAATTTGCTAGGTACGACCGTTCTAGACGCGTCTGCATACTAACTGATATACATACAGGGCGGATTGACGCTGCAACTGAACAACTTCTCAGCAAGTATAGCGAAATCATCCAGCTATCAGCAGTACGTTTGTTACATTATCCCGCACCTCCCCACAACAACTAACCCGATACGAAATTAGAACTCTGGTAAAGATCGAAGTACGGTGGCAACCGAAACTTTTCAGATTGAAACAAACGCATCTACAATTGTCCGAGCAACTGAGGACTTGCTGTTTGTCACACGGAGTCTGAAAGAAGCATGGGTATTGGGCCAGATCAAACCCTCTGTCGACGACAAGGAACAAAAAGACGAGGAGAATGAAAAGACTCGCCAAAAGGCTGACCAGTTATTGAATGCTGTTTTGGAATGAATAAATAAATACGGGATTGGCGAGGGGTTAGTTAGCAAGCAGTGTATTGCGGCGGCGGCTTCACTTCAGGCTTTAGTATCAGTCCGGATACGGGCACATCCACAGTATTTGATGACTTGGTTGAGGTGTTTAGCTGAATAACTCGCCGCTTTGGCCGTATATGTGACCGTATAGACTGAGATTGTAATGCATGGTCCATACGCTCCAACGAATGCGCGTCCAGTCCGCTAAACCGTCGAGGTAATTCTTGCTGATGTAGTTGCGGGTTTAGCCCATTTTCAATCTCATATCTTTCCAAGGTAGGCCTCGATACTGTATCTCGTAACCCGGGAGTGAATAATGCCAATGTGCTTTGGCACTGCGCCAAGCTGGCCAAGTCAAATTCGGTATGATACCCATGGCTCGGTTCGACGTCAGTGTATGCAACGGGTGGGCCTCGTTCATCCAGTTGGGACTGATAGTTGTTATGATGCTCTGGGTGGAAAAAGAAGGGCTTTTTACCCGCATCTTCACCATCTTTAGACTCCTCTTCTTCTTTGCCAAGTTGCTGAGAAATCTGGTACAACACTTCAGGAATGTCTTCTCGAAACGACTCGCGCAGCCGTTCTTCAATTTCCTGCTTTAGAAACTTGGATACGCCCGGTAAGAAGTCAAAAGTGGATGAAACGTTGACTGATTGCAGTGGGTCGTTTCGAAACACGAGCGTCAGTCCTCGTGCTTTACTAAACACTAGAATGATAATGGCCGATAGTCGGATTTCTGATAAATGAATGTTTAGAGGCAGTTGCAGCGATCCACATGCCGATTCGAATCCCGGCGATACAAAGCTCATGCGCCCAAAGCTCTGGGCTAGCGGGTTAGCTTCCACTTGTGTTTTTAGTGATAGTGACGCATCGCCCTTGTATTCTAGTTTGAAAATGCCTCGAAACTTATCCTTGCCCAAATCTCCAATCTCCAAAATCTCCAGTTGTGGCGCCACCGTGCCCAAATCAAACCCTTGGACCTCAATGTCCTCAACAATCATCTCTGGCCGCGGGCCCTTGTTCATCGTCTCGGTGAGTACCTCTCTGCCTTTTGTATAGAGCGCATCTTGGTCAAAGAAATCCCAGTTGAACCGGAAACTCATTTTATATATCTGTGTTGTTGTGTGAAAGCTAAAAAAAAAAAAAAAAAAAAAGATATATATAGTGATGGAACTGTCGTTTTTTTTTTTTAATAGAAAAGCACCAGAACAAAACTGTTGAGTTGGGCAGCGCTCTCTTTTTACCCCAATTTTGGCTCGTTGTCTCTCCCAACGGAAGTTAAATTGCTCACGAAATGAAACCGCACGTGATAGAAAGCATAGGCAGGCACCTCAGCCTCACCGAGCCGTTCCACCACACCGTTGGGAGAACAGTCAAAAGAGAAATAAAATGCAGTAAGACTAAGACGTCGACTTGATTAGGCTATAATAAATTAATTAAGAGTTACTGGTGTGGAATGGGAACGAACGGAGAAGAACAACAACAAAAGGAAGAAAAAATGCAGTTAATAAAACAAGAGCCATCTTATAACGGCTAAGACAGTTCGGACAATGGCCTTGACGGTAGAAATGACGCTGATGACAAGCCAGAGACCCCACATGAACAGCACCATTGCCCATTCAAGCGTTGAATACCCAACTTTGGTCAGCCACTTCACTGGAGATGGGGCATCCCCCTCTAGCCTATCCAGCCGCTCACCAGCTTTACGCACTTCCAAATTCAGTGTGGTACTGACCTGGCTGATGAGTTTATCGCTCTCAATAAGAATGGAATCCATACGCGGCGCTTTTGTGTTATTCAACTCGCTCTGCACATTTTTCACATTTTTCTCAATCTCTTCAAGCCTGCTGCTTGCTAGTGGCACTAGATTATGCACCGCGTCGTTGGAAACTTCCGAAATATGCTTACTAATCGCGCCGCTTTGCTCATCGTTGGCACTGCTGCGGCTGTACTTGTTTTTACGGCTCAACCGCAAATGCGACAAGAAAAACACCATTTCGAGATACTTTAGCTCCTGTGCCTTTTTACAGTCTTCATCGACTAATGCAGATGAAAAATCAGAAGAGACTGACCCGAATTTTGGAAACTGTGGTGGTGGCGGTGGCTCTGTAATGTGTACTTTTGTTTTCTTGTTGTTGGTGGTGGTGGTTGGAGTTGGGGCCAACTCCCCTCCCAACGGTGGTGTTTGCGGCGTTGGCTCGCTTTTACGCTGCTGCTTCTGAGCGCTTGGTTGTAGGTGGTGACTTTTGTTGTGTATGCTTTCTATAGGCACGTCTTTTAACGGCGATGATGTAGAGTCCATGCTCATTTTTTTACTGCCTGCGCCCGTGTCCTCAGAGTGCGACCTGGACGGCGGACCAGAAAGCTCAACCTCGCTTATGCTGGAATCAGACGCAATAGCCGACGATTCCTTACCCGAGCTTCGCTGGCCAAGTTTCGCTTTGATACGTTGTGCTAGCTCATCACCATAGTTTTTGGAGTACGAGGAGGTTGAACGGTGGTGGGATTGCTGAGGGGACTGTCGTTGCCCGTCTTTGAAAATCAGCCGGCCTCGGCGATCTCTCATGCGGTGTTTATTGCGGTGTTGCCAGGCGTAATCCTGGACAAGCTCCTGTGGCGTGACGGTCCAGGTGAAATTCGTCCTGCTAGTGCTCGTTCCAGACGTTGTCATTGGCCGGTACACTCTGTTCCGAATCGTTTGGAGTGGGTTATAAACTCCATCGTGTATAATTAGCGTCGAATCTCGATCTTCCAGGTCGGGAAAGTCATTATCTTGGTAGTTTTGAACCATTTGGTATTGCAGCTCGATCTTGGCTTTGGCCTTTCTTGCTCTATGCATTGTGCCTTGAGAGTAATGCACCACCTCATTATTATTATTATTATTGTTATTCTCCATAGGACTTGGGTTGCTGTGACTCGGTGAGTTTTTCGACCCTTCTTCAGTGGCCAGCTTCATGGTCATCACCATGGCGGCTAGCCTAGCAGCCTCTTTGGCTCGTTGTTGCTGATCATGCTCATGTTCTTGTGGTGAAGGGAGTGGACGGTTATTTCCACGGCTACTATTCTGGCTGGTGTGCCCGCTAGTGGTTGCAGTCGTACTAGCACTCGTACTTGTTAACGGACCAACGGCAGGCTGCAAGAGGGTATTTCCCTTGAGCTTCCCGCTATTTGATTTTGGCCGTCTCAGGGTGTTGTGAAGAAAGAACCCCCCAGCAGATCCATCCATCGACTTTGATTTCGACCTCCGAGATTTAACCCGATTCGGGTTGGTGGACGGGGTAGATTTGGAGGAGGTTTGCGGTGAGTTTGTGACATTGTCTGGATGGTTATGTATATCACTGGCTACTCCTGTCGACATGAGTAGTGGTGGTGAAGGTTCATTAAAGTGTTGTATGTGTGTGTGAAAAGGGGCAATTGAGTTGGGAGAGCGCGCAATGAGAGAGAAAAAAGAACACCACCATCACCACACTCCGACCGACCACACACATACAAATATGTCCTTCTACCTGGCAATCATCGGCACGAAGGATTGCCCGATATACGAGATGGAGTTTGGGACACATAGACAAGGTGGCGATGGCGTGTCAAGGTTCCCTCCAGAGATGAAGGAGCTCAACCCATTTATTTTGCATGCTGCACTGGATATCGTCGAGGACGTTCAGTGGACAACCAACAGTTTGTATCTTAAAGCCATCGACAATTTCTATTCATACATGGTGTCTGCCTTTGTGACGGCAGGGAGTACGTTTCTATTTTAACAATAACAAAAAAAAACTGTGCTAACGCAATTCTAGACGTCAAGATCATGCTACTTCACGAGACCAAGGGCGAAGACTCGATACGACAGTTTTTTAATGAAATCTACGATCTGTACACAAAGACTCTACTCTCGCCCTTCTATTTTGTCAACCAGCCGATTACCAGCCCGGTGTTTGACCAGAAGGTGCGTCAATTGGCTAGGAAATATTTATAAAAAATCGTTCATCATTAGTTCTAATATATAATACAAAAAAAAGGGGGGAGTATGGGGAATAATCATAATAACAAAGACGTTGAGTTAGCCATTCAGTCTTGATAGCGCACGCAGCACGTCTCTAGAGTCTTGGTTCTCCTTCTCGGCAATGACTTGCTGTGAGATTTTGGCCATTTCGTTCTGCCTAAACATCACGGCCGTGTCTGAGATTGAACTGATTCGGTTGACAACGTCATACAGCTTGTCAATTCTAGGCTCCACATTTTGGATTTCCTGGGCCACCTTCTCAATTGTTTGTTTACTCTCTAGCAACGCGGATTGGTGCTCGTTGCGTATTGATTCATCAAGAGGTTGGTATTGCTGCTGAGTGGTGGTGCTCGCACTCTTTATACTCTCAAGTTTTGCCAGCCACGCCTGTTTCTCCTTCTCCAGATCCTCAAGCTTCTTTTCAAATGCTTTTAGATTCTGCTCATTCGTAACGTTGTTCGCGTTGGGCTTTTTCACCCGGTCGTAGTTGGTAACCTCCTCCTCGGGACGGGTCCACCAACTGGTTGTGATTTTTCCGTCTCCTAGATCCCTCACCAGTTCTTCTTTAATAACCCGAGCAATTTTCTGTGCAGTCACTTCTTCCGTGCTTTGTTTCTTGTTCCGGGCTGAAGATTGTTGATCTTGACTGTCAGCGTCCAAGGTCCGTCGTGAGCACCACATTAAAATCTGCCTCATGCGGTGCGGTTCAGGAATATCCGAAGCCGAATGTTTGTAAAACTCCTTGGGGTCGACTTCTTCGTGCGGCACGGCAATAAACCCATTCCCAATCGAACTAACCCGTTTCCCACGGTTACTTAAACTGCTTCGCCGCACGCCGCTCTTGCGCCGCAGTTCCTGGTTCTTGCGGATAATGGGTGTGTCGGAAATTGGCAGGGCTACAGTGTTACCCCCAGATGGCGTGCTGTTTGTTTCATTATCGTTAGTGTCGTTATTATCATTAATGTTAGTGGTGTTAGTCGTCATGTCGTTATTAGGTCTTATCCGCTTGACAGGGAATGGCGTCTCAGTATTGTCATCACCCAGCTGGAACGTATTCTTGGGCTCGTTTTTGCGCTTCTTGGGCCGTTTGGGCGAGGGAGGAGGGGTTGGTTCTTTTGGCGCTGGTTTAGCGGCGGCTTGTTTTTTGGGTTTACGCGTTGTCGCTTTCGTTTTCGTCGTTGCGGCAGGTTTAGCGCGAGTGAATATAAACCCGTCGTCATCTTCTTCTTTATCATCATCATCATCATCACCGTCACTAAGCGACTTTGGTTTGGTCCCTGTCTTTGTCGTCTTTTTGGCTGTGGCTTTTTGTTTGGGTTTAGTACTGCTCCTTGTAGCACGTTTTTTTGGCGGCGGCGGCGGCGCGATATCTTCTTCTTCTTCTTCTTCCACGGCACCCCCATCGTCATCATCGTCGCTGAGGCCTAATTGACTGTCTAGTTTCGCTTTTTGTCGCGTCGACCTCCGAGTCACCGGCGGCTGTTTTGCTGAACCGTTCACAGCAGACTCATTGCTGGTGCTCTTGCTAGCCGTGCTTTTCGGTTTTGTATTTTTCGTACTCTTTGCACGAGACTTTGGCGGCATTGCATCTCAATATGTGGGAATCCCCTAGGTTGTGTGTGTATAGAGCCTTACGGGTTGGATAAAACTTTATGCGAGTAGAAGTAAGAGGGAGGAAAAGAGAAGAAAAGAAAAAAAAAAAAGTCGGAGACGCGTTCTTGTATACAAATGAAAGGGAAAAATAAAAAAATTGCGGGTGGTGGGTGGTAAAAATTAGGTAACCAAGCACGGAGGTTGTTCCGTTAGTTGGGAGTTTTACATTTTTGTGTGTTTTTCGCGTTTTTTTTTTTGCTCGGTTCGGCCGGGTAACTAACCAGCTGCGAGGGAATGCTTGGAAACAAGCTAAGCTAAGGTACAGTTTACGTCTGGCTGGGGTTTGGAAACCAGTTGGGTGTTAACCAATTCTGCATAAGTTTCCGATTAAAAATGCTCATCGGGCACCATTTTTTCTCCGAGCTCGATCTCAGATCTCGAAGCAGCCTAGGTGTATGTATGTTCATATCAATCCTTCCGTTAAGCTCTATTAATATAGGAGACGGTACTTACATCTCGATGGACTACAAAAGATTAATACTTTCACAGCTTCACTTGTTAGTGTCACATTTTCTAGATACCCACACGTATGGGTATGAAAACTGGGCCAAGAGCCGCCGCACTTGGATCGCGTAAGCTTTCCCCGGACGATCTAATCGGCGTCAACGGTATAAGCGCTAACACGTAATTAATTTACATATTTTATTTTATTATTATTATTATTACGAATTCACATAATAGCGTGTTCCGGCTGCCGGATCTACCAGTGGCGGACGTGTTTAGTCATATATTAACACCAGCTGGCTCTTGATATCACGCGCCGCACGTTATTAGACGCCGGGATATATATATATCCGGGAAGCGCCTCCCTTCAACTCTTTCTTCTTCTTCACAACTTTTTATTCTTCTAAAATATGGGCAATAGATTAGCGCCACACTGGTCGCATTATCCACTGTTAAAGTATTCATATTATGATAATGGCAAGGGACGATGGATCCAGCATACTCCAAAAGGTGAGTTAACGCTGTCAGTCAAGGTGACCGAGAAGCAATGGCGCTATACGGTCAGCGACGACGACGACACATTGCAGCTGATGATATTTCCACGTAACACTAGCAACTACATTGCCGCAAAGTCGCCGTGGATCGGCGTCAAGTTGAACAGAGAGTCGAACAAAAGCAAAAACATGAATTGCCGGTTTCAATTAAAATTCGCATATGCCAGTGACTACCGACGAATGACCAAAGTACTAGGCGAGTCTGGTGCTACTATCGATTGCAAGGATACCGAGAAAGAAAAGAAGGATGAGATACAGGTGCCAAGCTCGCAGGGTGACACTGACACCAACTTCCAACTAGAAAAGGATAATGACGACGACGTGTTGATGTCTCAGCTTCCAATGACTCAGTACGAGCCGTACGTCGGGCATAACGACGATGAAGACGATGATGATGACGCCCGAATCCCATCATCTCAGCCCATGGAAGTCGATCGCCAGGCTAGCAGCTCCACAAATCAATGTGTGATGGGGTTCAGTCAGCCCATAAAACCGACTCGAGGCTCTTCGTTCAATCAGGGCGGCGGGAATGGGCTACCCTCGCCACAAGCCTCCCAATTTTCCCAACCCCGCCATTACGAAACAGTATCACCAGCATCAACACCACCGCCAGCTACTCAGCCAAAGTCGATGTATCCAATGCGACCTAGTACTCAATCAAAACCAATGCCAAAACAGCCAATGAAACCAGCTGTTGAACCAACACGACTGCAGCAACCAGCTAATAACAGCAGTATCAACGACCTTAAGCGACAGTTGGACCCGCTATCTCAACCACTACAATACCAACCACCAAACCCGCCGCTAGCACGGCCGCAACAGCGTGTCATAAACACATGGGACCCGTCCAGTTTTGATCGGGAACAAACGCCAGATACCATACCAGCTCAGCGACAACTATCACAACCGCTTGCTAATGCCAATACCTTCAACCCACCTCCTGCTCCAGAATTGCGACCGGCGTCTCCTCCCAATGCTCCAGATCTTACATACCCGCTAATCGCTTCTGCTGTACCTAGACTATCCGGAGACGAGCTCCGCAGCCAAATCAACAAGGTCATTAAAGACAAGGCGTTTTGGGAATTTGTATGTTGTTGTCCCCCATTTTATGAAGAAAAGAAAGAAAAGTTGCTAACGTTGATACAGGTTGACCAGGTTGATTCAGTCTGGGAAGATTTATCTAAAGAAATGTCTTAGCTATAGAGGACGCCTCCAGAGCCCTTTTTTTTTTGTTTGTTCTATAGTAAGTTGCGCGCGCGTGGGGAAACGTTTTGTAAATTGATGCAATCAATGCTCCCACTTTTTGATTAAACACCACGCTTTCGCTTCAATACGGGGTCTTTTTTTTTTTTTTTTTTCTTCTTTCTATTCTTTTTTTGCCTTTACATTTACCCCACAGAAGAAAACAAAAACCATGACACAATCAGATGTTCTTAGCGAGTTGTCGTCTCCGCGGAACGAAGAAACGCTATGTATGGCGCTAAAACAGCTAAAGAATGCGGTGATTGGGCATGTCGAACAAAAGGATGCGTACCTGGATCATGAGACGGTCCCGTTGTTGCTACACATTCTAACCAGCACACCATCACCATCACCAACCTTGCCAGCTGAATGCCGATTACAAGCAGCACAGATCCTATGCAGTTTTGCACACGGCACTTTTGAATCTGTCGGCAAGCTGCTCAAGTACCCGATCCTGTCTACTCTACTCGACATTTTATCCGCCAGCACCAAAGACACGGCTCTAACGACGACCTGTTTAAAAGCCCTCGTGACAATATTACAGAAACGGCAAGACTGTGTCTCTGAGATTGGAGACCGCGAGTTATGCGATATGACGGCCCGGATTATAGACGACAAGGCGGCATCTATAGGAGCGATCGAGCAGTGCTGCCGGTTGATCCCTTTGCTATCAACCCCATCCTGTTATTACTATTCACCAAACGATCCACAAAACCTACCATCCTGCTTGGCACCCAGAGTAGCGTCGTTGTTGAACGTGTATGCCAAAACATGCCAGCATGGGCGTGAGACTGAGTATGCAATTGGGGCGCTAGCACACGTCTTGACCAAACCTCAAGCCCAGTCCCTTCTAGATTCTGGTGTGGCGATGGCAAACTCTTCCAAACTGCTAATGACTGGCGAGGTGTTGTTGAAGACGCTCGTGACGTTAACCCGCGACGACTCTATATCGATGCGGTTGGCGGTAATTGACCTTTTATCCAAGCTTCAGTCGTGGACACGAACCGACATGCAACGGCAGGCTGTAGTCGACCCGATACTACCCACCATTCTTCCGCTCTTTGATGAGCTGCTTACAAAGGATCCTCGGGTGAGCTTATCGTTGGCGCGGGTCTGCCGCGACGATAAGAACGTGGCCGGGATGGCGGCAGAATTTGACGCCATCAAGAGCATTCTAAGCACAATGAAGAGAATCACAAACAATGATAACGACGTTGATTGGCAGAGTAGCGAGATTGTGGCAGACATGTTTCTAGCTCTAGCCGGGATGGCGATCCACGAAGACAAGTACCGTACAGAGATTGTGAATAATGGCGGGTTGAAGCTCATCACACAAGCCATGAACTTGCGGTCCATCCCCGAGTTTGTTCCGTCTCGTAACGTGCGTAGAGTCAAGGTTGCCGTATGCCGGTTGTTACGCTCGCTATCACGAAGCGTGCAGCTACTTCGGACGGGGCTCAACTGCGAAGAGGTGGCTGACGGTGTTATCGAGCTGCTGAATGGCACTGCTATGGCAAGAGACGAGGAGGATTTGATGGAGATCAAGTCTGCGGTGATGGCGGCTGTTTGTAACCTGGTTCTTGAGTTTAGCCCGTTGAGCGTGCCGTTGATGGAAAAAGGTGTGATGGACTGTATTTATGAAGGATGTTTATCCACACACACGTCGTTCCGGCTAAACTCGCTATGGGCGTTGAAACATTCCATATTCTCTACAACAACTGACTTTAAGCTACAGGTATTGTCCAAGCTAGGTCCCAAGTTTGTTTTGCAAATTTGCCAGGACGAGACCATGTGCTGCCAAGAACAGGCAATGGACTTTTTGCGCAATTTGCTATGCGGCTCGGAGTTTATTATCGACAAGATCTTTCAAGATATGGGGAGAGATGCGCTATTCCAACTGCTTGAGGAGAAAATTGACCCAAGCTCTATTTATTACACTTACCCGTCTATTGTCCAGTCTGCTGTTTATACACTGGTCCATATTGCGTCGGGGAGCGAAACGCACCGGGATGCCATTATCCAACACGAACAGGTTTTGTTGAAGCTATTGGCCCAAATGAACCATTCATCTCCAGAGGTCCGGACGGCGGTGGTGTGGTTGGTTATCAACTTGACGTGGATCGAGCACCATAGTGATTTGGTTCGCACCGAGCAATGTCGGCAACGTGCGGCTAAACTGGTGACGTTGGGGTTCCAGCGAGAGTTGGAAGCGTGCGGGCGAGACCCAGTGCTGGATGTTCGTGAACGTACAAAAACGGCTTTGAGTCAGCTGGAAAAGTTGATTAGTGGTAGCAATGGCGGTGCTGCTCCTCCTGCTGCTGTTGGTGGTATTCGTGTTAGCTCTAGTACTGGCCAGCCGTCGTCGTCAACCTCAACTCAAACGCTGCAGCCATCGCATGATGGGTTGTTTTGAAAAAGTTGATTAGGCTTAGCTTTCTGTTATTAAGACAGGTCTATAAGCTATGTTTTAGTAATTCTCAAAGTTGGCTGTTTTTTTTTTTTTTTCAACTCAATCACCAAGCCCCTTGTTAATAAAAATAAGAATAAATTGAACGAAATAAAACAAGCTACAAGAAATTATGGTTGCGGCTGAGACATGGACCCGCGCGCGCACCGCGAGTCCCATTCTTAGATCTGTCGCTAACACCATCCAACAAGATAACAATCGGCAAAACACCTTCCTAGACTGAACTTCTCATTTCCACTTTGGCGGCATCAATTACATCATTAGCTCCTGCTTGTTTATAGTAGATATCCATTAGGCGCTTTAGGCTCTCTGCAATACCACTATTAGTCTCGTAGACACCCGCGTCGAGAGCACCGGTGTGCAAAAGGTTGTTGTACGCGACCATTGAGTCGAGAGAGTCTTGAGGCATCCCCTCATACGTCTTAATATCATCCAGGATCTTGGTGATACTGTGCCTTGTATAAAACTTGGTTTTTTGACATAAAGAGTCATCGCTAACACACCAAGATGGTACCGGGATAGTGTACACTCCGCTCTCCATTGTGTCGACATCATCCTTGGTACCGCTTTCCATAGCCGCCTTGACAGCACCATCTACATAATCATTGCTGGTAGATGATGCGACACGTGGATCGGTAGTGATTGGTTGTCTACTGTAGTATATATCCAACAATCGCTTCAAATCCTCTGCAACACTGCTGTTGGTAGCATATACATTTTCGAAAAGTCTACCACCGTGCAAAAGGTCGTTGTATGCGACCACCGATCCAACCTCATTTTGAGGCATGTTCTTGTACGTCTGGATGTCGGCCAGAATATATTTATAACCTTCTAGCGCAAACACCTCAAATTGTTTGCACAACGAGTCGTTGCTCACACACCAATACGGCACTGGGACAGTGTATGACCCTTCTTCCGAGCCAGTAACATTTAAACTTGCAGAGACAGCATTCAAAAAAATAGTAAGTACTAAGCCTAAAGACAGCATCATTGTTTTTTTTTTCTCTTTTCCTTTGAATAGTGATAATCAAAAAGAAGGAAAGAAAATGTGCTCAACAGGTGAATATTTATAGTAAACTAGTAAGTTTTTCAAAGACGGAAATGGTGACTAAATGAATACTGTATTAGGAATCATAACTTGTTAATGCCGCAAATGGCTCCCAACGGACCCTTCTTCCTGCCAAAAGGGGGGAGTAGCAAAGTTTTTGAAAAATCACGTGTATATATAGCCTTCTCGAATTCCTCTTTCATTAAAACTATAAATAAATGGGCAAAAGAAAAATATTAACTGGTTAGTCATTTTTGGTGGAGGAATGTCCAGGTCGATATAGGAAACTACTACTGCTGCTGCTGTGTAGCTGTGGCCAACATCGGACCTGAAGCATACTAAGATATGCGTACATTTACGTTCTTCTCAATCGTAAAAATGAGCCAGGAAGCAGCTTCGAAAAGTGATGTCCTTTAGCCCCCGCTGTTCGACCTCGGTCGTCGTCGAGGGTCCTGCACAACCCAACTACAATTTCGAACGATAGGCGGTTTAATAGCACGTCTTGTTTGTGTGGTTTAGTATCCCATAGATTAATTGGTCTTTTTTTTTCGTGATAGTGACAGTACGTGCGTAACACCGAGGCCGGCCCGATCGTATTTTTTAAACCGAGACGGAGTTGCGGCTGAATTGAGACATGATTACTCGGCTAAGGCAAGTTGGGACTGCGCGCGGCCCTGCCCCTCTTTCCCCACCGGTAAGTACTTCTGTATCTGATGAAAAAAAAAAAAAAAAAAAAATTTCCCACATGTCACGTGGTAGCACAAAATTCGTACATCAAGAATCGACATTTCTTATCGAATTAGCGTGCGATTTGCGTTATTAATATATGAAAAACCGGTGGTTAGGGAAGACAACGCTCCGTTCCCGCTCTTTTAAATATTTCGACTCATTCTTTTTTTTTTTTTTTTTTTTTTTTTGCTTCCTCTTCTCCTCTTCACATATACACAAAACTATAATGGCACCTCTAGCTACTGAACGGAAATCACCAGAACTAAAGGAATCGGCTAAACAAGAGTCGGCATTCAACTTGGTTGATTTCCCATTCCCGCAGGCACTGGATCTGGGGTCTTCATTCTCTAACGGTAGCGTTTACACCACCTCCCAGCAGCTGATCCAGCAAACCTCGTATGCGCTTTCCAAAAGCATCTTCAGCTACTCTCCTGAAGGGTTCAACCTGGACAATGCCATCAACTCGTGGCAAAAGTATGGTCAAAAGAATGCTTTTGGCCAGGTGCCACGCTTCACCCAGCTTGAATCACGAGTTGGCGCCGGGTCGTTGCTATTGGGCTACACCTACAATCAACCAGAAACTGCTCCTTCCACTGTTCTCACCTCTTCTGGTACCTTGAAGCTGATGCAACCCGTCCTTGCTCAATACGCAGTCAAGCCAAACGCCGAGTCCCCGCTAGCTTTCAACGTGGCTGCTGTCGACTACCAAGATGGGCAGCTAGTGGATGACTACAAGTCGTCATTTGAAATCGCCAAGAACTTGGGACTGGGTCTGGTTGGATCAAACTCCATCGATGAGGCCCAACACGTCTCTCTCCTCTCAACCGTGCTGTCCAGCGTTCTGCCAACTCTACATGTGTACAGCGGCCGTGCTGTTCGTGAGTCTGCAAAGACTAAGAACGTGCTAAATGTGGACGGTTTGAAAAATGCATATAGTAGCATTGCAAAGGACTTGGCCGAGTTTTCTCAATCCTCCAAACTCACCCTAACTGAA
This sequence comes from Blastobotrys elegans, assembly GCA_030564235.1. NCBI lineage: Eukaryota > Fungi > Ascomycota > Dipodascomycetes > Dipodascales > Trichomonascaceae > Blastobotrys > Blastobotrys elegans. Next base: position 80,488 of record JAJLUJ010000001.1, read on the forward strand.
AAGATCAGCGCATTGATTGGCCGTGTGAATGACCAGCTTGGCACCCAATATAGCCCGTTTGAATACGCCGGGCATGCTCAAGCCGAGACTGTAATCGTGTCGTTTGGGTCCAGCGAGTCTACAATCTCAAAGCAGGTTGTTGAGGCCACTGGGGGTCTGGTGGGCGCGATTAACGTGCGGCTGTACAGCCCATTCCTCGAACACGAGTTTTTCAACACCTTGCCACAGACCACCAAGAAGATTATCGTACTTGGTCAAACCGACGCTGACGCTCACTCTCTACTGTATGCTGATGTTGCTACTAGCGTGTACATGCGAAACTCCACCATTCAAGTGGAAGAATACAAGTACGGCGTTGACAAGACCTGGTCCACTTCTGACGTGTTTGAAATTTTGGATGTTGAGGCTGTTTCATTGAACAAGACAAAGGAGACTGTGTTCTGGAATGTGGACTCTGCCACCAACACCACACACGTCGCCAGCACCTTGGCTCACACCTTGTCGTTTGACAATTCCAACGCTGTTTCGTTCATCACCAAGTACGATAACCAAACGTTGGGAGGTGTAGTCCAATCCCAAATCCGTGTCGGAGAGGGGAGCGGTGAACACAGCCCGTATGATGCTGAGCATGCTGATGTCGTGTTTGTCAATGATATCAAGATTGCTGATGAGATTGACGTGCTAGCCCAGGCCAACCCAGGAGCCAAGATCATCTTGGGCAGCAAGCCAGATTTGGAGAAGCTGAATGCCGCGTTCAAGAACAATGCCGTTACCAAGAAGTGCCAGCTGTTTGCTATTGACTTGGAAGCTATTGGTGAAAGCCCAGAGACTCAAGGACGAACTCTGGCTATTGTCCAGCAGCTTGCTTTCTGGAAGGTTGCGTATCCTGAGCTCACTATCGACCAGATCACCACAAAGATTGTGCTGAGCAACGGCAACGATACTGAACTGGTTGCTGCTACTATTGTTCGACTGGCTGAGAAGGTGTTTGAAGTCGGTATCGTGCCAATTGAGCTTGACGCTGCAATCACTGAGACGGACCTGGTACTTTCTTCGTTCAAAGAGGATAGCTTCCTAGCCAATAACCTGGACGAGATTCTGGAGCCGGTGGTCAAGCCAGAGCAGGTTACATGGGCCGACATGGCCAAGAAGGCGACATTTGCCGAGGCGTTTGACACCAACCGGGAACTGCGGCCTGATCTACCAGTCACCAACTTCATCTCCAAGGTGAAGGTTAACCAACGCGTTACTCCAGACGAGTACGACCGGCATATTTTCCACCTCGAACTGGACGTTACCGGCACTGGGTTGAAGTATAGCATTGGTGAGGCGTTGGGTGTCCATGCTCCAAACAATGCTGAGCAGGTTGACGAGTTTATCAAATGGTATGGATTGGGAAGCGACGAGATTGTGTCTGTTCCGTCTATTGCTGACGGCAAGGTTGAGTCCAAGACTGTCATCCAGGCTCTACGTCACAACCTGGACATTTTCGGTAAACCACCAAAGAAGTTTTATGAAGCACTTGCCACGTTTGCCACTGATGAGGAGGAAAAGAAAAAGCTGGAGACTTTGTCTACCCCTGCTGGCGCGGTTGACTTGAAGAAACGGTCTGAAGAAGACTTTTGCACGTTTGCTGACGTGTTGCAGGAATTCCCATCCGCTCACCCATCATTCGCCGAGCTTGTCCAGATTGTGGTCCCGTTGAAACGACGTGAATACTCCATCGCCTCGTCTCAAAAGATGCACCCAAACGCTGTCCATTTGCTGATTGTGGTTGTGGATTGGATCGACTCCCGAGGCCGGCAACGATTCGGCCAGTGCTCCAAGTTTTTGTCTGATTTGGACATTGGCACTGAAGTGGTTGTGTCTGTTAAGCCATCTGTCATGAAGCTGCCAGCCGACCCATCCAAACCAATCATCATGTCTGGTCTAGGTACCGGTCTTGCTCCGTTTAAGGCATTCATTGAAGAGAAGGCTTTGCAGAAGCAAGCCGGGCATGAAATTGGAGAAATTTACTTGTTTTTGGGTGCTCGTCATAAACGTGAAGAGTATTTGTACGGTGAGTTGTTTGAAGCGTACAAAAATGCCGGGGTGTTAACTTATATCGGCGCCGCATTCTCCCGAGATCAGCCGCAAAAGATTTATATCCAGGACCGGATCAAAGAAGCCAGCGGACTGCTCGTTGACGCGTTTGTTAGGAAGCACGGTTCATTCTACTTGTGTGGTCCTACCTGGCCTGTCGCAGACGTTTCTCAAGCTCTGTACGATATTGTCCAGACTGAGGCTAACGATCGTAACGAAACGTTGGAAATTGCCCGTGTTATTGAATCGCTGAAGGAAGAGGAGCGATATATTCTAGAAGTGTACTAAATAGAGATAAAAATATAAAAAGAAAACGTTTTACACTGACCAACAAAGAGATTTTCGCGCGGGCTGTTTTTGGACCTCTTTTTTTTTTTTTTTTTTTTTTTTCTTCTTTTTATAAATTTTTCAAAACTCCCAAACCAAACAAACCTTCTTCCAATCACAACACACTGAAAACAGACAACTAAATCATGGCATCATTGGAAGATCTAATTCCGGTGGTTAACAAACTACAAGACCTGGTGTTCAACACCATCGGCACAGACACGCTCGATCTTCCACAAGTCGTTGTGGTCGGCTCGCAATCGTGTGGCAAAAGTTCGGTGTTGGAAAACATTGTCGGCCGAGACTTTTTGCCACGGGGCACTGGCATTGTGACTCGGCGGCCACTTATCCTCCAACTAGTCAACATTCCTAGCGAAAAGGCAGAAACTAACGAGGATGTCAACCCACATGTTAGAAATGCCCCTGCCCGGGACGCTGAATGGGGCGAGTTTCTACACGTACCAGGGCGCAAGATTTTTGATTTTGAAGAGATTCGCAACGAGATTGATGCCGAAACTTCACGGATTGCTGGCAGCAACAAGGGTATCAACCGACTACCAATCAATTTGAAAATCTTTTCGCCACATGTACTAAACTTGACGCTGGTGGATTTGCCAGGGCTCACCAAAATCCCTATTGGCGATCAACCAACCGATATTGAAAAACAGACTAGAACGCTGATTTCAGAATACATTGCAAAGCCAAACTCCATCATTTTGGCTGTATCACCGGCTAATGTCGATTTGGTAAACTCTGAATCGTTGAAACTGGCCCGTCAGGTTGACCCACAGGGGAAACGGACTATTGGCATTTTGACAAAGCTAGATTTGATGGACCAAGGCACGAATGCGCTGGATATTCTGTCTGGTCACGTCTACCCGCTCAAGCTAGGGTTTATTGGCGTGGTGAACCGGTCTCAGCATGATATCCAAGCTAGCAAGTCGCTTGATGATTCGTTACTAGCTGAACGGACGTTTTTTGCATCGCATCCAGTTTACAAGAACATTGCTCACAAGTGCGGTACTGCGTTTTTGGCCAAATCGCTGAACCAAACACTCATGTCGCATATCCGAGAACGTTTGCCAGATATCAAGGCTAGACTAAATACTTTGATGGGTCAGACCGAGCAGGAACTGGCCAGTTATGGTAATGATGCATTTTCTGGTGTGGAGAACCGAGGCACGTTGATCTTGCAGCTCATGACCAGATTCGCATCCAGCTTTATTTCCTCTATTGAAGGCACGTCTACAAACATTTCCACAAAGGAGCTGTGCGGCGGGGCTCGAATCTATTTCATTTATAACGAAGTGTTTGGCAGCTCGTTGGGAACCATCGATCCAATCGCCAATCTTTCTGTTCAGGATATCCGTACCGCGATCAGAAACTCCACCGGTCCACGACCTTCTCTATTTGTACCGGAGCTTGCGTTTGATTTACTGGTCAAGCCGCAAATCAAGCTTCTTGAAAGCCCGGCTCAGCGATGTGTTGAATTGGTGTATGAAGAGCTGATGAAGATTTGTCACAACTGCGGCAGTGCAGAGCTTTCCCGGTTCCCTAAACTGCAAACCAAGCTGATTGAGGTGATTAGTGATTTGTTGCGAGAACGGCTGGGTCCGACCTCTTCATATGTGTCCAGTTTGATTATGATCCAGCGGGCTTATATCAACACCAACCATCCAAACTTTTTGGGAGCAGCTGCTGCCATGTCTGGCGTGCTGGAAGACCGGCAAGAACGTCAACAACGACTAAAGAAGGAGTCGTCAATGAAGCGGATTATTGACCGTGAAGAGCATAGCGAGACCCAGTCTGAGGTTGAGGAGGGTAATAATAGCACAAACGGCCACTACCAGGATATGAATGGTGGGGTTGCCGAAAAGATTAAGACGCATAGACAGTCTCACTCTCGGGATAAACATTTGCATGCCACCAACAACTCTACTACTCACAATGGACCTCCAAAGGACTCGTTTTTAAACTACTTTTTTGGTAAAGAGAATATGAACGGGATGGCCAATGCGTCAACAACATCATCATCATCATCTGGTCCTTCATCGATGGGTGCGAATACCACCGCCCCAGCAAACAACTCCACCACATACGAATCAATGCACAAACAGTTTGAAGAAGCATTGGACGATGAGGAGTCGCACATGTCTGAGCGTGAACAGCTGGAATGCGAGCTCATTCAACGTTTGATCAAGTCATACTTTGACATTGTTCGGGAGACTATCCAGGACCAGGTTCCAAAAGCGGTTATGCATTTACTTGTAAACCACTCCAAGGAAAGTGCGCAAAACCGACTGGTTAGCGAGCTTTACAAGGAATCCTTGTTTGACGACTTGCTATATGAGGACGAGGCATTGGCTCAAGAACGGACCAAGTGTCAAAACATGCTGGCCACTTATAAAGAAGCATCTAAAATTATCAGCGAGGTTATTTAGAGAGAAGAAAAAGAAAAAAATAAAGCTGTATCAATAATTAATAAAACGACTTTCCACTCTTTTCAATTGTCCGGAGTTTAGAGTTGAACGCATCGATATCAAGGTACGTGCCCTTGAAAAACCGCGAGCCGGATTTGCCCTGAAACTCGCGACGACCGTGGAGGATACGTCTATTCATGAAAATCATGCATGTTCCTTCCGGTGTATGCAATTCTAATTGGTTTTTGGGATCCTCCACATACTCATCAAACATTTTAAGCCCACGCAAAAACGCGCTGAGATCGCCATCGCTAATTTCCTCGCTTGTGGCCAATGCGTCTAGCGGGCCTTGAAACGGCGGCGAGTAATTGACATGTTCAATCTGACCGTACTTTTCGACTACTAGTGGCCGTTGATAGTAGTAGTGATCAGCACCGTCATGCAAGTAGTGGAATGTCAATGGAATGTTCTTTAATGCCTCGTAAGCTTCCGGATCGGCCTTTTGAACATGCAAAGCCGCCGCAAACGAATCGGCAAACACAGACTCCCCGCCCTTTGTTGAATTATCCAGGACATGCAGTAACTGGATCCCTGGTGGGGATTCGTAATATAGCAAGTCCATGTGGAGAGGCAGGTATACTGAAGTATACGCCACGTTTTTGGCTTGTGGGGTGGACACCACATCCCACGATGGTCCGTAAAAGGTGTTTTTGATATAACCAACCGCTTTTGCAATATCAGTCACGCTTTCTTCAGACTTGCCAACGTCATTGATGAATACCAACCCGTCTTTACGCAACTGGCGGAGAGTTTCGGAGAATGCAAACTTGCTGGATTGGTAGTCTTTGTATGAGACGCTAAATACCTTGTCAACGGAGGGCTCGTTCCAAATGTTTAGTGGCTCGGCAAGATTTCGGAATTTCAGCCGATTTTGTCTAGATGCAACTTTTTCAAGCATGGATTCGGGGAACGAGGATTTGCTTCCATCGTTCCAATTGACATGCAACGTGGACTCATCTTCAACGGTAACGTTTGTTGCCTCGATATCGGCCGGCAATTGTGCGGTACTAAAGTCCTTTTGGTGGGTTGATGCGTCTACTCGTGATGGGCACATGTCTCGCAAGAATATGTTGCGGAATTTCACATTAGTCTCATCCTTAACGTTCAGTGTGATGAACCTCGAATCAAACGACTTTAGATGGAGTTGGCGTTTAAACGCTCGTTGCATTTTTTTAAATTTTTTTTTTGTTTGTCGTAATGGAGTAGAAAGGAAAATGCCCAACTCACCGTGATTGGCTCCCCCCGCCTCCGCTGCTCCCGCGCCTATTATTAATTTACACGAACAACCGTGCGGCTCTCCCACCCCTTTTTTTTTATATATATTCACAACATGGCGCTTATAATAGACAGAGTGAGAACAATTTTAGACGAAATAAGGAACGATATTCAAAAAGGCACCCCGCCCAAGATTACTCTAAAACTAGGCGGGAAGCGGCGCTTTGATGAGAACAAGGGCCAGTACGTTGAGACTGTGCGGCAAAATGTGGTGTCATTCCTAAGCGCCAACGCCAAAGAAGTGGCGCAGTTTGTCGTACTAACACGACTATTGACAATAATCCAGAATGCACTGGAAACTGACCGGAAAATGAACAAACGAGACGTGTATTATCAAGACGTGGAGCTGTTTGAATCGCAAGACAACGTTGACAGGCAGGTCACAAATATTGCTACCACACTTCAAGTCACCCGATTCCAATTGAACATTGTCGCCACCTCCAAAGGGGTAGTTTCTGGCCAAATGACTATATTTGGCCCAAACGGGATCGTGGCTGAGGTTGCTGGGACGTGCGCCATCCCGGCGTCTAGCGAGATGACATTGGTGCGGCTCAACCAGCGAGTCGACTACATTCTCATTGTTGAAAAAGACGCTGTTTTCCAACACTTGAATCGACCCAACAGTATCGTTATTACTGGGAAAGGGTTCCCGGACGCGGCAACGAGAAGACTGGTACACATTCTCGACAAGTCATACACCAACATCCCAATCTACGGGCTAGTAGACTCCGACCCGTATGGACTACAAATACTGAGCACGTACAAGTATGGCTCGGCAACAATGGCTAATGAGAACGAGGGGATGGTCGCGCCACGAATCGTGTACTTGGGTGTGAAAATCACCGAGTTTGAGCAAGGATGGCTGGACCTGTCCAAAAGAGACTTTACCTTGGCCAAATCAATGCTAAAGAAACACTACATGCAGCTTGACGAGACAATGGAATGGAGACGACAGCTTCAAATGAACATGTTCCTGCAGAAGAAGGCGGAATTAAACGTGGCAATGGATAATCAAATAGAACAATATCTAGACTCCAAGCTGTAATGTCTACTTTTTCTTCTTTCTAATAAATGACGCGTTCAAAACGTTTGCCGTCTCGGCAGGTTTGGCTTTTGGTTGCCGGACTGTCGTGTCCATGCCAGTCAGAGTTAGCATATTGGCAGGTGAAGTGTGTCGGTTTAGCTGATCATGAACATCGCGTGCAGACTGTTCTTTTGAAAAGTCGCCCGAGATTAGAATTTCATACACCGTCTTGAACTTTTGATATCGCATTGAATGCTGCATGTCAATTTCAGCAGTTTGGCCAGGCACACCCTCCAGCCCGATAATACCGACAACCGACCCTAATCGGAATTCCTGTCTAGCTTGTAGTTCAACCCAGAACTGTTCTCTAGATGTCCTTTTGGCACGGCGTTCGGCCACCAAATAATCCAAAAAACGCGATTTGGGGTCGTCTGGGAACCGAGGAATGCATCGAACCGCGACAAGGTCGTTATGGGAGCCATCGTCTGCCCAAAACACATCACCAACTTGCCATGGTAGGTCCGACCCGGATGGGAAACACGCTCTTATGCTCTTTTCATCGGACCCAGGGATTTGCAGCCGGGCCTTTGCAATGGTGAATTCAGACTTTAACGGCTCAAGCACTCTACACCACCATTTCACTAATGCCGAGTCCCACAAGATATGTTTCGAGGGGTTGTCACTACTGGATGGGAATAGGTATTGCTTCTCGGCCTTAGCGAACAGACAAACGCGTACCAAATCTGGTTCACCAACGTTGACGTAGTGACGCATCAACCCACGCATAATCTCAGTGGTGATGCCACTAATCGACAGCTTCTCTCCGTGCCCCGTGGTATCAGCTTTTGAAACAAACAATGTATGGACAGTTTGGCTGTCTTGCTCGCTTTCGTAGATGAATGCTTCCAACGCGTACACTTCTAGCCCGTCATGGCTCAGTGTAAACAAATGGCTAGTCATTCGATCCAGCTCTTGTTTGTTTTTATCAGCTGGCGGTCGGTAGATTAGTCGACGCGATTTACGCAACTTCGTTTTGAGATGGCGTAGCTTGAATTGCTTTCCATCCGGCAATACTGCCTGGACGTTTTCAAATCGGTTCATTTTGTAGTGTCCGTGTTGGAGTGGGAAAAAAAAAAAAAACAGAAGGAAAAAAAAAACACAACATTTATTATACTAAAACTAAACACGAACGTAATCTTCTGGATAAAAGATCTTTCGTTCAGTCTTTTCGCCAGTCAGCACCACCATTCTAATAACACCACCTGAAGAGCCATCCCATTTGATAGCTTGTGCTAATGCAGTCTTCATAAAGTGGACGGCTTCCTCCTCTTCCATGTTATCCTTCCAATGTTCGTTACAAAACCCATAAATAAACGTTGACCCGCTACCGGCGATCGCGTAGTCTTGCTTGTGTAGAGAGCCTCCTAGCGGGATACTGTAGACTTCACCGCCAGTCTTTTCGTCGTAGCCGGCTAGAATGATACCGGCAGTCAGCGAATCCTTGTTGGAGTAACAAATTTCGGAAAAGATTGATGCGGCAATCTTGGCAGTTGGTGCTTTATCGTATAGAGCAGAGTAGTTTTGCAGTTGGTAGTGGACAATATCAGCCACTGCTTGAGTGTCTGCCGCAGATCCAGACCGGCCTGTTATATTTGTGTGTTAGCTTTTTTTGATATGCAGTGCGGAGGGTTTTTTTAATACATACAGCACCAAATTTTATCATGAACACGGGTCAATTTGTCGGTTACTCGATTAGCAATGAACGCACCGGTTGTCGTTCGACTGTCTGCGCCCAGAATGATGCCGTCTTTGAATTTGACCGCCATACTATTATCTCGTTAGGTTTCTTGTTTTTCCGTTGTAGGGTTTAAAAGCGTACATTGACGTCCCGAGGCTATGTTCATTATGTTAGTGTTGTGATCTTTTGTTTGTGTGTGTATATATCTCCAAACGTACTTGACTTCGCCCTTTTTCAATGCATTGATGTCGACACTAACTCCGTTCATTGTGTATTTTTTGTTATTGGTGTGGTGGTAGGGTAGGTGGTGGTGGTTTGGAAATCCAAAGTGGCGATTTTTGTAGAACTAAAAGCCATGCTTTTTTCCTCCCAACCTCAAAATTCTCCGCGCGCAGCAGCAGGGCCACTGAGATATATGTTTTTTTGCCAAACTGGACACAAAATTTAATTCCCAGCAGCGCAAATTTTTCACTTCCACCTCAAATTCAATCAATGACTGCACCAAGATTGCCAGAACTATCTTCCACAGACAAACCATGGGGACCTCCACCGTCCGTCCCTTCGTTTTTGAAATTCAACAACGTGCCGTATGCGCCCTTTTCCAAGGGGGACAAGCTAGGCAAGGTGGCTGACTGGGCCATTGATCCAAAGGACTCTAAAGACAATCGTAAGCAACAACACCGATACCGAGACCCATACCACGCCTACGGTGCCAACAGTGCATCCTTTTTTACCAACGAAGAGCCAGACAATGTGTCTTCCTTCTCGATTGTTGATTCCACCAAACAAGCACCAAAGCCTCCACGAGCCCAAAACGCGGTGCTCAAGGCTCGAGGTGGTGGTGCAGCTGGTGGTGGTGCCGGTGGTAACACGCGAGGTGGGTTTAGCGGACAATCCACACGAGGCCGGTCTGGACCAAATCGAGGCGGTGCCGTTGTCAATGTTGGCACCTCTGCTCGACATTCTAACCGACGACACGGTTGGAAGGACTTTGACAATAACAAGAAGAATAAAGAGTCTTCTGTCAAGATTCAAGACGACATGAAGCTTCTCCAAACTGTGACTTATTCCAACCTGCAGAAACTCGGGTTTGATGTACAAAAGGGTGAGGAAATTGGCAGTTATGGTTACGTTAATCACTACAATCGATCTCTAGAAAAGCCAAACTCCAACCTCAAGCTGGAGCCTTTGGAACGGACAGTATACAATGTCAGCGCTTCTGACGATCCAGTCATTCAAGATTTGGCTGGCAAGAAAACTGGACTGGTGTACGCTACCGACACTGTCATTGCATTGCTAATGACCGTCACCAAGACTGTCAACCCATGGGATATTGTCGTCAACAAGAAGGACGGTGCCATCTTTTTGGACAAGCGGGAAGACGGTCCATTGGACTATGTCACTGTTGATGAAAACGCATACGACGCCCCAGCAGACTTTTCTGACAAGGACAGCAACATTAACAGCGCTACCAAGCTTGGGCTGGAAGCCACCTACATTAACAAGAACTTTACTGCTAATGCGGTTGCCACGCCTCAAAAGTATAACCTACAAGAACCAAACCCATTCACCAGCGATAACGAGCCATTGTTGGCCAACGGGTACCGATACAAGCGGTTCAACCTGTCTTCCAACCCAGAAGAAGAGCCAGTCAACTTGGTGGTGCGGACTCAATTCGATGCTGTCCAACCTGGTCCAAACGCTGGCGATGTGCAATACGTTTCTGTGCAAGCATTGAACGAATATGGTGGGTCCAACGGATCTTTGGAATGGAAGAACAAGTTTGCTACCCAACGAGGTGCCATTGTCGCTGCCGAAATGAAGAACAATCTGTCCAAGCTGTCAAGATGGACCGTGCAGTCCATCTTGGCCGATGTAAAGTCCATGAAAATTGGGTTTGTGTCTCGAACTACACCAAAGTCTAACTCATCCCATGTTATCGTTGGTGTATTGGGCCGTGACCCTAACCAGTTTGCTAGTCAATTGAACATGAACATGTTCAACGGCTGGGGTATCGTCAAGTCGGTTGTTAATATCGTTTCTGCATTGGACGATGGTAAATACGTGTTGTTGAAGGATCCAAACATGCCTCAAATGCTCTTGTACAGTGTTGAAGGCGGCAAGCTTGAATCGGAATAGATTGTTCGTTTCTTGTTTTTTTTGTTTTTTTTTTTTTTGTTTTTAATATTTAATAGAAAGTTATTTTAGTACATTGGAGTGTTGAATATTTGATGACGGAGTTTTGATCCACCGCCACCACGTACTGGCGTGGACGGTAGTGCCCCGCCACCAACGCTCTTTCTCGGTGTAGATCTAATCTGTCTCCATCTGTCGATACTAGACAGTTCTAGCTTGGACTTTGATGGCGTGTCAATGATTGACTGTGCGGCTGGCGTTGCCACGTTCAAAGGGGTGGAAGTAGATTCCCCGATTAATGTATCTGGGCTACTATCGTGTGCTTTTGCAACCCATGAACGGAACAAGAGCTTGAAACGGTCCTGTTGGATCCGTTCATGGAGCATGGTTGCATCGCGTTTGAGAGAGTTTAGTCGGAACATGCGCATTCGCCAGGTGCGGAGGTAACGGTCTTGGATCTTCTTTGTCTTGACGTCAATAAACAAGTCAGCATCGTTGGAAAGCTGGCCAACGTCCAAGTAGTGGCCGTACCACTGCGTAAGTGCTTTAGATAACACACGGTCGTCGTAAATGACATCCGCGCGGTCTTGCTGGCGGTGAATCTCGCGCGTCTTGCCTACCCAGATTTGGGAACACGACCTTGCCGATTTGAGGGTCGTTTGGCGGTTCATCGAGTCAGCGGCTTCATAGAGGTTGGCAATGTCCAGCGAGTTGTTGACCCAGAGCTCAAGCGCTTGTGACGTTAGACGCTCATCCCGTTCAACCATAAACTGTTCACACAACGCGTCCAGCCGGGCTTGTTTTGTCAGTCTCGTTTTAGTTAACCATTTCTTGAAGGTTGATTTGGTCCGTTGGTCGTATTCCAGCTCGACGGCGGTGGTGTGGAGGTTGTTATGAGCGACTACCATTCCAAACATCTTATCAACCGTTCGTTTCTGTAGCGCCGTGTTGTAAATGTCGACACCTGATTGTTCCAGCTCAAGACCGTTGGCGGTGCGATCCACCCAGTGGTTGAACATTCGGCGTTTGAGGTTGGTTTCCATCATTGTGTTGACCTGTTCATGCCTGGCCTGCATGTGCTGGCTTTGTTCGCCGCGTTTCTCTCTCCAGTGGGTGAAGATATCCATTTCAAGAAGTGTATTATTATACCGTTGAAACATTTGCAACCGCTCCATCAAAACCCAATCTCGAAGCTTTCTTTGTGCCAGGTCAAAGTTGCTGATGCGGCGCAACCGTCGCGCACTAGCTTCCAACCGCCATTGTTTCATAGTCTTGTAGAGCAGCATAAACTTTCTAAACCGCGTGGCTTCACGGATCTGCATTGTTCGTAACCTCCATTCATCAAAATAGTCGCGGGTAGTGTCCTTGGCGATGGCTTGCAAGTGTGGGGTGCTGGTGCGGGAAACTTGTGCGGATCGTTTCCAATTCTCGATCACCCGCCGCAGCAGGTTCTCGCAGCTCATTTCTTGTGCGACTTGGGTATCAGCTTCCACATTTTCTAGTCTTCGTCGCCATTTCACGAGAGTTTTGGATGTGCTACTTTGGAAATTGCGTGACTCGGCGGCATTGTTGAGTACGACCAGTCTATCCGTGTTGGCTTGCCACGTGCCAAACGCGTCATTTAGTATGGTGGCATTATACCGTTGCTCAATCTGTTGTTCGACGGAGATATATGCCCAGTCTGTCAGGACTGATTTTGTAAGGTTGTGGGCGGATATTTCCAAGGCCAGATCGTCCATCTGTTGAACGTCTTTATGCTTGTTTGCCCACCGAGTGAAGAATTTCTTATATACAAGCTGGCGCACGTCACTGGCTTGTTGTTTTTGTCTATCCGATTTTATCCTCATCTTGCTAAAAAACTTTTGTTTGAGTTTCCGTTCTGCAAGTCGTTCCGCACGGGATTGCATTCGTTCGTACCCGTCTAACTTCATATTCCATTGTGAGAATGCTTCTTTGGTGAGAGCATGCGAGTCTCGTGCCGATGCGGCCTCGTTCAGCCTGTATTCATACTCCAGCATTTGGTTGTATCGTTCAACCCAGTAGTCGAGATATCGCTTTCTGGTGAGGAGCTGGAAATAGGCAAATCGTTGGTTGAGGTCCGCATCGCGTCGTTTGGCGTGCTCACCAAGGTTGTAGTCTTGCAGGCAGTTTTCAAGCCTCTGCTCCCACGTCACCGCGTCGGGGTACTTGCATAGATTGACAAGAATGTTCAGGCACTGTGTTCTATTTTTTACGCCGTTTGCTTTAATGTACTCTTCAAACGCGTGGTAGAGCTGATCAAAATCCTGCTCCAACCTCGTATCAACGGCTTTAGTGATGACGCCTAGAAGCGCGATGTCACGGTCATCAACTACCATTTCATGCAGACTCTCCCGTTTAAATTCCAGCTCATTCTCAACGTCGCTGTCATTGTTCTCCGGGTCATATGTCGTCAAAGGGCGCATGGGAGAGAGAGAAAGTGTGTAGACAGTGATTGTTTTCGAATCTCGCGTGCGTTGGGAAAATTTCACAACTTTTTAATGGTGACACGTTTTTTTCCTCTCTTCCCACTTTTTTCACACACCACCACCACTACATAACACACTAGAACGGATAAATAATGAGAATTTCGAGTGTGGTGATTCTGTCATTAGCGGCCATTGGGTTGAGTGACAGCATCCCCCAAGTCTTTGAAAACACGCTGTTCCAGCAGACGTTTGATTTGACTGCATCATACGTAAAGCGGTCAATCAACCTGGATATCAAGAACATTGACGACCAGCCTCAGTCCGAGTACTATCTAGGCATTGATCCAGAATTTAAAGGCAATGTGGCGGTCGTAGAAGCACGGATGGATAAGGGCGAGAAGCCAATCCCAGTGGAGGAGTTTGGGGAGTATTACAAGCTAACTTTGCCAGAACTAGCGCCTGGGAAAGGAGCCAATGTGGTTATTGCACAAGCCATCACCAACAAAGTTACGCCATTGCCGGAATCAGGTGAGCAAGATAGCAGTCAATTTTTGCAGCTGACCGGGCCAAAGTACGCGTGGACCCCGTACAAGACCACGACACAATCAACCAAGGTCCGAGCCATGGCACTGGAAAACTTGAACGGTGATGATGGAAAGCTAGAGAGCAATGTCTTGACATTTGGCCCTTATGCCGACGCCGAGCCATTCAAACTTGACAATTACCACGTGCGGTATGAATACCCAAAAGCACTTGTAAAGACTACCATGCTTGACCGAGACGTGTGGGTCTCACACTGGGGCTCATCTGTATCGTTTGAAGAAACTTACTGGTTGAAGAATGTCGGTACAAAGCTAAACAGCTTCTCCCGTCTGCAATACCAACGACCACAAACCAAAATCAACCTGAACGTGGCCTCGTTGAAGGAACTAACCTTTAAGCTCAAGCCAAACACTCGAGATGCTTACTACACTGACTTGGTCGGTAACGTGTCGACATCGCACTTTCGAACAAACGAACAAGAAACGGTTCTTGAGCTAAAGCCTCGGTACCCAGTGTTTGGCGGATGGGGCTACAACTTTACCATTGGATGGAGTGCTGATATTGTTGACTATGTCAAGCAAGTGGCTACAAACACATATCTACTCAAGGTGCCGTTCATTGAAGGCCCGGTCGACATGGCGTATGATGAAGCTAATATCAATGTGGTGTTGCCAGAGGGGGCTACGAATGTCGATGTCATGTCGCTGGAGGGCTCGCAAGTCAACCATACTGTAATCTACTCGTTTTTGGATACAGTTGGCCGGCCAACTGTTCGGTTGCAATACCTCAATATCATTGATGGACACCGACGAGGCGACATTTTTGTAACTTATCACTACTCTCTAATGGCTCACTTGACCAAGCCATTGTCAATTGCTACCAAACTGGGCGCCTTCTTTTTGGTCACGCTGGTGTTGAGTCGGATCAATATTTCATTGAAATAGAATTTTATTTTTTATATTCTTATATACATTAGTCTTTTGAGAGCTATTTCAAAGGCCCTTCCACAAGAGTTTTTCCACTGACTCGTACTGTCGCCTGGAATCTTTCAAAAACCCCATCATTTTGAGCTCGGCGATTCCTTGCAAGAACCAAGCTAGTGAGTCTGACTCGTCTGAGGCGTTTATCACTTCGTGGAAAGCAGTGTAGAGATCAAAGGTGTTGATAACCACTGGTGATTCTCGATACAGTTGATATAGGGCTGATAAATGTACAGACTGGGTTTTGTTTTGTGGCGCTGTGGCTAGTGCTGTCTCGACCCTTGTCCGGATGCTTGGCTGGAATGCTTGTTTGAGTAGAGATGCATTGTTGAAAAAAAAGTGTTCATGGAGGTAGAGTGATTGGCACGGTATAGTGACCAACTCTTTGATAGCATTGAGCAAAAAATCTCGACGCGATGAGATGCCATCGTCATCAAAATCAAGACCTAGATACTCCGCTGCAGATGTGACAAGGTCGGGATTAAACTCGTCGACTCGTGATGCAAACTCGTTGGCGAAAATCTCGCCGCACAATGCCTTTCGGTACAACACGGCCTTGGAAACTTGCTCGCCTAAACAGCTGTGTAGAAACATGGCAGTGTCGATATACCTGGACACCTTTCCCATATACTCCTCATACTGCTGCTGTGCAAGACTGACTTCTTGCTTGATTCGATCCTCGCTGGTAAGTAGCTCATACACATCATCATTATTTGTCAGCGATTCGACATGTTTCTGAAAGCTAGGGTATTTCCGCACACTGGCAACGCTCTTGGCGTAAAAATGCGACATATAGCAGTACTTTAACGCGCTTAGAAACGCGTCAGTTGATTCAATCGACACCAAAAAGTCGTAAACTTGGGGCGAGATTGGTAAATGCATTAAACTGGTCTCCAAAATCTCCAAAATGCCAGTCTGCTCGGCTTCAAACTCAAACCCCTTGAGCAGTCTGATGCACCATTGCGGGAGTTTACTTTCAAACACTTGGATCGACGTGGCAACGTTGAATAACAATCGTATCTGGACGCGGTCCATATACGAATGCAGCAACTTGATGATCTGCGCCATGACAGTGCCATCAAACGACGCGGCGTCTTCAATAAGAATGGCGACACGACACTCGCATTCCAGCAACACGTCAAGATCAATATCGTTCACACCGGCAGCCGCTACACAAATCTTTTTAAGCGCCGATTTGAGAGTCGTGCAATCATGCGAATTCATCGACACAAACGCGATTGACTGGGCTTCATCAGCGTCCGTTAAAAGTCCCGTTCTCAGCTGGGTGAAGATGCGGGCGTGACTAGCAATATCTGGGCCAGATAGAAGAATGGCGGACGGTATTCTATCTGTATCGTAATCGTCGTGAACAAACTTTATCACCTCGTCAATCTTGGGTACCTGTAATAACCTTTCCATCGACTCTTGTTGCACCTGCCACTTTTGCTCAAACTCTGACCATCTGGCGTCACGTTCAGGGGCAGTTTCCCCCTCTAAAACTTCCAATAACGGACGCTGTTTGGTAACCTTCTTGTCCAAAAAATATGTCGTTTTTGACATGTCCGGTGTGTCGTGGTTTTGGGAAGAAAGGATGGAAAAAAAAATGAAAAATATATATCATGCAAGTATATTCAATAAATAAAATTCGTTACTCTATATTATAACTCTTTTTCAGCTCTTCCAGTCGCGCTTTTCGGTCGCTCGTGTCATCACCCCCGGTAGAAGTCGAAAAGAAGGATACAACGAGATAGCGGCCATTAAACTTGAACCCCTCCAGTTTCTGCTTTGCAGCTCTCGAGTCTTTGGCGTCTTCATACACCACAAATGCGCTGCCCCTAGTGTTGGCATCACTGCCCAGTCGTATCTGCTGTACAGCTCCGTATTTGCCAAACAGCTCGTATAGTTCGTCGCTCTTCACTTCATACGACAGGTTCTTGACCACCAAGATTGGATACGACGACATTATATTGTGTTGTTTTTTTATTGTTTGTGTGTTTGTCGGGTTGTTGGGAAGTTTTTTTCTTTTCTTTCTTTCTTTCTTCTTTACAAATCCTCATAATCGTCATAAAGGTCGTCGCTGTAGTCCTCAAACTCGTCGTCATCGTCGTCGTCATCGTCTTCATACTCGTTGGTATACCCGCCATTGATAACCTGGGCCTGCTTGATCCATTCTTGGTTAACGCCCAGGTTGATTGAGCTGGAAATTCCAAAGCAGTAGAGGGCGGTGAGCAATGTTGGTTCATCAATAACCCGCACCGTGGACGACAGCTTGCCCAGCCGTTTCCATTCCGTCGGGGTCAGGTTGTTGCCGACCACCACTGCCATGGGGTTGACTGTCTTGTCCAATGCATGATCCCGGGGGAGCACATGACCACCAGCTGTCGCTAGCAGCTGTCTGTACCCTTCCTCCTCGTAATAGTTTGTGCCAATTACTGAAAACATCATGTACTGCAGGCATGGCCCGGCATACAAAAACTTTTCCAGCGGAAGCTTGTATTTGGGACTATGATCTACCCCATTGAAAGGGCTTAGGTGGTCATAGTCTAGTAAATGGCAGCTGATCACAATATCGCCCACCCGGTTCCGAACCTGCGCGTCTTGTGGGTCAAAACTATTGATGCACTGCATTTGTTGTAAATAATTACCTCAGTCGTTTCGCTGTTAAGTAGTGCAAGAGTGTGTGTGTGTGTGTGTGTGCGTGGTTTTTTTTTTTTTTTTTAGAAAATAAAAGTGTTGCTGTCAAGGTGTCAAGGTGGGAAGAGAGAGAAATCGATTGAACATCTAAAACTCTTTTAATTTTTTTTTTTTTTTTTTTTTCTCGTTTATATAACAATACGGCAAGTAGAAGTAGACCAGCTAAGCATGACAATTCTTGACAGCCCATGGATGATGGGACATGTTAAAGTTTTCCAATCTGAGACAATCCCTAATAGTGCAGAAGGTATACAAAAAAAGGGGGTTAGGTTAGGCTTTTGCATGTGTGTTGAAAAAGTCCATGATAATTGACGTGGCGCTAAACCCGGCGTCGTTGGACTTTTCTGGCCAGCAGTGGCAAAACCCAGGGATCTGATAGTGCTGCACAAGGCACGAATCCGGCGACTGATTTTTGGTCTCAGGGTAGTACAGGTGTTTGGTCCCTTTCACGAAATCCCGAAACTTGCCATGTACGTACACTTCATTGACATTATCCATCTTGGCCCATGTGTGGACAGTGTCTAACACGGGAATGGTATTCCAGTCGCGTCGTGGGCCGCCATTGTAATCAATGGTATCGTCGCCCGTTCCGTGGAATTCCAAAATCGGCACAACAGCATTGTCTGAGTTGTTGCAGAGTGGATAGTTGTCGTAGACGGCGGCGGCAACCCCGGAAAACGCGGAAATCTTGCTCGTGAATCGCGAATCGCAGGCCAGTTGCCATATTGAGAACCCACCGCCGTTGGACTTGCCTGCGGAAAATATGTTATTGATACAGAAATGTTTCTCAAGGTGTGGTAGAAGCACGTCGATAAAGTCAGTGTCGACGGTGCTTCCTTGTTTGATATCTGGGTCGCCTTGCCATGATCCGGCCATGCTGTTTGGGAAAACGGCAATCACATTCTCGTCTGCAAAACTCGACTCACTAGCTGCTTTGGCACTTGATCCGCCTCGACCGTGGAACATTAGCACCAGGTCCAGTGCTCCATTGTAATCTTCTGGAATGTGAACCGAGTAAAATCGGTCCTCGTCACCGCTTTCGATACTGAAACATTTGGTGGTGCCTGGCTCTAACGGGCCGGTAGATAGATTGTCGTAGCCGCATAGAGTACCATTGACGGAGTTTTGTGGGAGATGTTTGTTGCAAGCCGCTAAAACGGTACTGGCAAGGAGAGTAATAGCGAAAAGCATTAATTGTATATAGATACACAAACTGAGGTAGGGGCGTTGTCTATATTTGCATATAACCTTACGATGCTAGCTAACGCGCGCTCTTTTGGGATCGATCGAATGAGGGGAATATTGAGCCGCTAAGCCTGCTTAGCTTATAAATAAGTTAAATATAGAACGTTGATCTTTTTTCATAAAAATAGCCCTAAGGCCTTAATGGATTTGTTCCTGATAACCCCTCGAGATCTCAATTGATTAATACAATTGATGGTAGGAGTTGGATTGGATTGGAACCGGCCGGTGTTATTCACCCGTCGTATTGGGTTGACTAGATTAGTCGAAATCTTGACTACGTGTTATTTTACGCTGCTAGCTAACCCGCTATTTTGTGGTCCATCGCATGAGGGGTGGATTCTTTTGAATTTGAGGGCAATATTGAGCTACATGGCGCCTGCTTATAAATAAGTTATATATAGGACGTCCGTTGTTCTTTTTCATGAAAATAACCCCGCAGCATTTTCCGTTTATATATATAGGCATCATATAAACAAATTCTTAAGGCTTGATGGATTTCTACTAACCCCTACCACGGAAATGTTACTGATGTTTGTCTTGCTAACAGACTGTAAGCCCTTTACAGTTTATACTAACACTCATTTGGTAACAACTGTATTGGAAACTGCCCGGGGAGGCGCTGGCCTGTCACCTCATCCGTCACTGTCGTATGGACAGAGTACATTTTGGTTTACCCGCGAGACAGTCGCGCAGTTTTGTTAGCCAGGACCGCTTGCAGATCCAAGTCGACCGCCCAAAAATCCCATTAGCTATTTCCAACTGGCAATATCATATAAAAAAAATGCCTTAGCATTAAAACATGATTTTGTTTCAAGCATGTCAAGATGAGATAACTTTATTACAACCGAGTTTGCATCGATGGACCGTGTAGAAATTGAACCACAGGGCAACACCATTCTATGGACAAACACCAAAAATAAATGTTTTGATGCAAACAAATTTCATGCTCATTTTCAGGGAGT
Organism: Blastobotrys elegans; assembly: GCA_030564235.1. Classification (NCBI taxonomy): domain Eukaryota; kingdom Fungi; phylum Ascomycota; class Dipodascomycetes; order Dipodascales; family Trichomonascaceae; genus Blastobotrys; species Blastobotrys elegans. The sequence continues at coordinate 100,421 of JAJLUJ010000001.1, forward strand.
TTCAAAAACATGGAAAAATGATTGTATTTCGTTTAATTTTGTAACTCTGTTTCCAAAAGCCAATTAATCTGAAAAATTGAGGTTCATTTCTACGGCATCCTAAACGTTCAACCCAAAATTCGTCCCATAAGCTTTCTAAAATCATGTTTTAAATTTAAGCCGCAAGTAGTGCGGCGGGTCAGCCGCACGCAGTCGATTGGAGGCTATTGGAAAATTCTCAGAAGTTGGCCTGGCGGTAAGGTGGCCGAGCTGGTCTAAGGCGGGCGACTTAAGTTTTCATTCTTGTGAAAAGTTATCGTCTGGACAATGTCCTCGCGAGTTCGAATCTCGTCCTTACCATTACTTTTAAATTTTTTTTTTCAATTCGCCATCGACATCTTTTTGTCATTTAATGTTGGTTTTGTGTTTATGTCTAAGTTTGTTGGTAATGAATTGTCCCAAATGCCTGTTTTTTTTTTTTGGCGCCGCGCGGCTCTTGCTGCTTGATTTTGCATTATTCGACATCATTCACAATCGTTTTGCCTTGTAATCAGAGGGAACATGCATATAATATGCCTTTAGTAAGCCTTATTCTTCATATAACAAGCCATCCCGATTTCTATATAATTTATTTTACAGATAGATGCAATAGCCTCACTAGCCACAAAGTTCCCGTTACGGGGTCGCCCCTAGACCCCAATCCGAACTTACCCGTCAGTAGGATAGCGACGCGTTTTTTTTTGAATCCCTTTTTTTACCATTTTTATTTTTACCACCACCACCACAACAGAAATGGACCAACGAGCAAAGGCCAAAGAGGCAATCAACACACTTTTCGAAATCTCGCAAATCCTCAACACTGATATTGACCGACACACTCTATCTCTATGTGTCTCGTTGTGTGAGCGCGGTGTCAGCCCTGAAGCACTTGCAGTACGTTAAATTTATCAATTCCCCCGCCTCTTTCTAACTAACCTTCCTCCTCAACAGTCAATCATTCATACAATTCACCAAGCAAATGCCTCTTCGAAGTAATCTACTCTCGAATTTCCTTCATGCAAATGCTCACTAACACTTTTCCGAATGGCGTCCAAAAAGCTCGGCGGTCCACACGAGCAAATCGCCACGCTTCCTTCGCTTGCCGAAATATACCGTTTAGTCTCGTTGAAAATGTTTGGCCGCTCATTGTACAGAAACGACGCATATCTCCGCTCCACCTGGCTCGACTTGGGTAACGCTTGATCGTCAATAACCGCAATTGATTGATGCACCATCTCTTCTTCTTCTTCTTCCTCCTCGTTGCTGTCGTCAAACTCCTTGAACATGCTTTTTGTAATAAATATCTCCAGCTCTGTGGTGTCATGCTCTGTCAATTTCAACAGCTCGGGTCCAAACCAATGCACAGGGTCTGTATCCGGTATAACCCATATAAATAATAGCCGATGATTGCCTCTCATTAGTTCCAACGCGTACGAGTACATTGCCGTTACCCCTACACCCCCGGCCAGCAGCACCACCGTATGATAGCTACTCAAGGGCGCAGGAGTGCCATAAGGGCCCTCCAACAGGACACGACACGTCTCATTCTTCTGTGCCATCTTCATGTACCGACTCGTGGCCCCGCCCTTGGGCTTAATAACCAGTTCCAAATTCCCATACCGACCGGGGAACACTGAGAACGGGTGTGCTTGCCAAAACAACTGACGGTGCAAAACTCGAAGGTACACAAACGAGCCTGCATGTGGCTTCCACCGCTCTGAATACTGTATAGTCACACGTATCGAGCATACATCAACTGCCTCAAAGCTTGCCCGCGCCGTCACCCCGTTACGAACCACCCACACGACGCGCAGCAGCCGGTCTGATATATAAACCCCCATTGTCGTGTAAACCCACGGCATCCATCCAAAATCATGGCAGTGAAAGTAGAGAGCCATGATGAAGACCAGGAATAGGAGCTTATGAAGGGCGGCGAATAGCTCAAACCACCGCGCGCGGAACCCCCGGTACGCAAACATAGTCATGATCAGCCCCACTGCCACCGCCACATTACCAAACCGCCAGTTTAAAATATTCCGCCACCGGAACAGCATGCTCTGGGAAAGATATGCCAGCCACGTGAAGCAAATCCCGTGTACAACCGCCAGCATCATAATAACCCGCGCGATACAGTGATGGTAGACTTGGAACACGCTATACGACCATCCAGTGAGCGCAATTAAAGGGTTATTCCGGCATGAAAAGACTAGCATGAGTGGGAGCTGCGTGAATGCCATGATCCCGCTACGGTTGCCCGTATACCGCAGCAGCTGTTCATAGGTTTCATACTGCCAAATGGCTACCAACATGCCCACGTTTAGGATAGCGTAAATGACGATAATGAAGCTCTCGCCGCGGGTTGGTATACCAAAATGGAACCGGCCAAGCTTGATGGGGCGGGAATGCGAGCCCTTGAAAGTGGCGGGGAGGACGAGCCGTCTCCGCACCGCATCGACCCAGTGACGCGGGGCCAGCCGCACCATCACCCCCGTGCGTTTGAGCACGTGAACGACCGACCCCAGCCCAATCACCACGCTCCAGTAGACAAGCAAGCTACACCCGAGAATGTTTGCATACATGTATTGGTTTTTGGCGATGGATGCGGACTTGAATTGCGAGGAAAAATCGGGGTCGTCAACCTCCACTGGTGCGTATACCCGGTCCACCGCGTTGACAGCGTTTGCTTCAATCAAAAGCTCGGCCGCTTTATGGTACATTTCCGTGATTTCCTGCTTGGAGTAGATTTTGTTGCCATTATACCGGCAATGTTGTTGAACGTATGAAAACCCAGTGTCCATATCAACCTCGTTTTGCCCATGTTTGGAGATGCAGGCAAGTACAGTGCCCATATAGTTGATGTTTCGGCACTTGCAGCACGCCAAATGCTCATCCGTGCATCCAAAATCCCACTTTCTGGCGCAGTTCCAGCAACTAAATCCTAATGCACTTGATACACCAATCTTTTGACACCATGCTAGAGTGAATAATAATATAAACAGAATTGTTACGTTCATAATTAGTGAGTAAGTGAGTGGGTTTTTTTCCCCTTTCCCAGCGTCTCTTTATGTGCTTGGACTTTCCGCGCCCGAAAATCAAAATATTTTTTTTTTTTTTTTTTTTCACCACTTCAGTATTAACAAACGATGGAGACGTGGCAGTACAAGTCGCTGGTAAGTTACAAACAAGGCAAATATGAAGAGAGTATAAGGATGCTTGACAAGGCTATGGACGTCTGTAAAGACGACCGCGTTATGCAGCTTCTCTACCAACGCTGCCAATGCTTCGTTAAGCTGAAAAACTTTGACGACGCGCTGAAAGACGCAAAGGCAATGGTAAGACACGATAAAACAAACCCCAAAGCATATATCCGGCTGGGATCTGTTCTTTCCGAGATGGGCCACGAGAAAAGCGCGTCCAAGGTTTACGATCAGGGGCTGGAACGGTCGAGTAAGAGTTTCAAAAGTTTTAAACAGCTGGAAACCTTGAGCAAGGAGAATCGGCAGGTTAACAAGAAAGGGTTTGATATGGTCACCGCGCTTCCATATGAGATGGTACATGAGGTTTTTGCCAGCCTGCCGTTTAAAACAGTCGTCAAGTGCATGCGCGTTTGCAAGACTTGGAACACGTTTTTGAAAAAGGACCCACGGGTTTGGAGCTCTCTCATTGATTTCTCGCGTATTCCCAGGAAATACGCGACAAAACGGCTGCTCGTGCAGTATGCCAAACTGGGAATGCCGTTGCGAAAGCTCGTACTGTGTAATATGAAAGGTGAGGTTGAGTTGCCATGTATGGAGGTTGTCAAACGCATTGGAAGGTTTGAAACCCTCGAACTCACCCTATCTACAAATTGCCTGCATGCTCTCAAGGGAATCAACGTGGACTGCCTGATTATTAATGTAAAGTTTAAACCGCTGAACCTTGTCCCTTTTTTGGAGACAATCTCCGTCAATGAGCTTGTCGTGAACGGATCAGACGCGGTTAACTATGAGACAAGCTTTGATTCGCCAACAAAAACCATCGTCACGTTGAAAAAGCTTTCAGTGACTGGTGGGTTCAACCGGTCTTTACAGATTCTCCTCCCACATCTGCCCCTTGACGCATTTGCTGAAGTGAGCCGCTATGGAGAGAAGCGGCAGCTCCCACCAACTGTTACTTCGTTGAAACTAGACCATTACGGAGTTACCGATCTTGCTGGGCTGGCCAACGAGTTTGAACATTTGGAGGTTAAACACGCGACAATCTTGCAAACCGCGTTACTCCAACCTCCAAACTTTTCCAGACTCAAAACCCTCAGCTTGGTCAATCTAACCACTACGACTGGAAAGTTTTTGCAGTTTTGCGAGCTGCGCAACGTTTCTAATGTACAAGTACTTGTATTAGATTACGCAGCATTTGGCAAGTTTGACCATAAGTTTGCCAAGGCGCTCGGGGAGCAGATGCCCCATATTGATGTCTTGTCAGTAATTGCAGTAAGCGATTTTGACGACGACTCGATTAAAGGTCTTGTCGACATTTCTCCACGATCTATAAATATTAGCTATACGAAAACGTCTCAACAGGGTGTTATCGAGCTATTGCGGCGCGGCCGGGTTGAGGAACTAGGCATTGAAGGATTGAATGTGTCTTTGGAGACTTTTAATTTAGCCAAGAGGAGAGTCCAGCTCATTTGATATGAAATAATATATGTGTATGTTGAATCTGCTACTGTTAATATGTTGGTATGTCGCTATTACTTCTGGCTAGTCTGCGCCGCGGCTTTTCGGTGTACTCCTTGTTGTGGTGAGCCGCACACCGCTCACGATGCCGCTTGAGTGTGTCACTGCGAGTGAAAGTCGAGCGGCAGTACTGACAGACATATGGCCGGATGCCAGTATGTGTTTTGAAATGTCTGGACAAGTGTTTCTGGTAGAGATAAGACCGGCCGCATTGATGGCACACGAACTGTTTTTTAGGGTTTTGCGGGAGTAGCGATGGTGGAAACGACCGTTGATGGTGGTGGTCACGTTGCCGCGGCGGTAATGGCGGTGGCGGCGCTGCTACAAGCGGTGGAAACTGGTGTTGATGTTGTTGTTGTTGCTGCTGCTGCTGCTGCTGTTGTTGTTGTTGCTGTTGTTGCTGTTGCTGCTGTTGCATTTGTTCTTGCTGCTGCTGCTGCTGCTGCTGCTGATGCCATGTTGGCGTTGGGGGTAGACTCTGCATTGGTAGTTTGATACTACTGTAACTGATTGGAGTGATTGGTGCACTGATCGAAACCGGCGATACTGACGGCGAATACATACTCCAAGTGTCTAACGCATCCAAGTTTGTGGTCGTAGCAAAGGTCGATGAAGAAGGAATTGGCGGCTGGTCTTGTGGTTGCATGAGGTCGAAATAGTCGTAACTTAAAGGGTCGACTGTGTGCGGACTTACCGGCGATTGGATCTGATGCCATGTTTGTTGATCATGAGTATTGAGCAAATGAAGCTGTCCAAGGACGTAGTTTGATTCCATTATATATAATTTTTTTTTTTTTAAATTTTTTTAAAGGTTTTATTTTAACGAGTGAATAGGAAAAAAAAAAATCGAATCAGAAGAACAAAACGAGCGTGGTTTAGATTGAAGTGAAATGAAAAGGAAAGGAAAGGAAAGTAACGAGCCAGCGTTATTATAAAAGTTTTTGAGAATATATCGAAAAAAAAAAAAGAGTTCCATAAAAGCAGGTTATCGAGCTTTTATAACCTGCGTTCCCATCGTATATATAGTTACATGCTAACCCAACTTGACATGGCATAATTATTTGGCGTGCATATAGAGAGAAGAAAAACCAATAAATAAAAATTTAAACAAAACAGAGCAACGCTTCGTTTGTGAATAAGCGGGTTTCTATATTTGTTTAGCAAAAATAAATAAATAAATAAATAAATTCTGGAACAGTACTTGATATTTGACAAAAGGCATGAAAAATTTGCCGTTGCTGGAGTGGAGGCCAAGTGTGGATAGCACGAGTTATGCCATGATGGATATTATGATTATTTGTCGTAGTAGGTAGTGTGCGGCTGTCGCGCGCGGCCCAACCCAACCCCAAGCGTTTTTGTTTCGTGAGGCGCATTATCAAATTAAATCTCCAAAAACGGGTGTAACAGATTTTTCCAAGACAACATGTCTGGACTAGTTTCATCGCTCCCACCTTTTCTTCTTGTATACAGATGGATACTGGAACCCGAACCACGTCAACTGGCCCGAGCTGTTGGAGGATGAAAGCACGCAAGTCTCACTTACCTGTACCTTGAATGCATCATCGCAATATCAAATTCAATAATGTATACACACCTCTCAATCAAGGTTCAACAGAGCAACAAATAAAAAAAAGATAAAACCCTCCCTCGTTCCAATAAATGGTTTGTACAGGCTCTATGTATTATATTATTTGGTGCACAGCTCTGCTTGCTAGAGACAAGCGCCAGGTAGGTACCCATGCCCCTTACAAATCAAACCTCCCAACGTGAAGTAAAAGAAGAAAAAAAATCCCACCCACACATGTATACAAAAAAAAAAAAAAAATGCTCCAGTTGTTCCTCTTTCTACTTATTGCATATTACTTTATGTCGAAACGCAAAGGAGGCTCGCCGCACAATGGGCCCACAGAACCTCGACGAAGCCAACGAGTCAAACAGAAAGGTCAGATACAAGTTCAACCTACTACAATAGAACCGAGACATGATTCAGTGGCTAGAAAATCAGCAACAAGTAAGCAGGATAAACTTTGGGATCAATCAGACGCCGAGTTTCCGGTACTACGCCGCCTGGATCTGTACGCAAGTGACATTAAAGGTGATGGCAACTGCATGTTCCGAGCTATGGGGGATCAGTTGTACGGAGACGGCGGGAAAAGCCATGTACAGATCCGCTGCAGCGTGGTCAACTACATGAAGGAAAATATCGACTATTTTGCCCAGTTTATCAGCATTGACGACGAAAATTGGCAGCAGTATTTGCGTCGCATGTCGAAGGATGCAGTTTACGGCGATAATACTGAAATTGTAGCGTTTGCTCGATGTTTTTCCGCAAACGTGGTTATTTATCAACGGGACAGTTGCTATGTGGTGACTTGCAACAACCCGGCTAGTGCAAAAGAAGTGCACATTGCATACCATGAATGGGAGCATTACAGTAGCGTGCGCAATAAAGACGGCCCATTTACTGGCATGCCTCAAGTCAAACCTCGAGACACGCCATTTGCCGTCCAACATGGCGACACTGCTCTTGCCCCAGCATTTAAAGTTGAAATTGTCCAAAAGTCATTGCCAGAACCGGTTAGTGAGGAAGTGGCTCGTGATGCATTGATGAAGAAGAATGGGGTTATCAACGATGCTGTTGATGCATTGATAACAGAAGCAATCCCGGATTTGGATATGGGGGTTAAAGAACCAGACACCAAGAAACAGTTGAAAGATGAAGAGTCGTCTACAAAGCCAAAATCAAAATCAAAATCAAAACCAAAGACCGGCAAACTCACAGCCAGAGAAAAGAAGGAAAAGCAAAAGCGAGAGGCGTTAGAACGACAACGTGAAAAGAATGCCACAGGAGGAAAAAGTAAAGATTATCAGAACGGCAATAACATGATGAATGGGAACGCTTGGGGTGGTGGTGTGAGTAATGAGATCAAGACTATGTATATATAGAAAGCGGTTGTAAGTATAAACGTAGGGTAGTGTTTGCATGAAGGGGGATGGGAAAAGAGGTTTTTAATTTATTATTTATTATTATTACAGTGTTTCGCAGTGGATGATAAACATTAGTGTAAGCTTAAAACGACCAGCACTTTATTATTATTATTTATTACGTTAATAATCATAAGCGCCAATACAGTAATGGCCGTCAACTGATC
>JAJLUJ010000001.1:108405-150115 GCA_030564235.1 Blastobotrys elegans
AAAAAAAAAAAAAAAAAAAAAAAAAAAAAAAAGGAAAAAAAAAAAAAAAAAAAAAAAAAAAAAAAAAAAAAAACAAGATTCAATTTTATTTAACATAATAGCTCAAGCACTATACCAAAAAAAAAAACAAGTTTAAGCGTGTTGGTCAACCAAAGACTTGATCTGGGAGGTGTTGGCACCAACGACAGATCCCACCTTTTCACCCTTCTTGAAGAATAGAATGGTTGGCATGGCGGAAATGGCTTGTTCTTGGGACACTTCGGTAGCATTGTCAACGTCAATCTTAACAAAGTGAGCGTTTGGAGTAGCATCAGCAAGTTTCTGGATGAATGGAGCAACCATCTTGCAAGGTCCACACCAGGTGGCGTAGAAATCAATGACTGTTAGACCTTCGTAAGCGACAGCGTCGTCAAACTCTTGCTTGGTGGTGATGCTTTTAACGTTGGCGGATTCAGTAGACATTTTTCGGTTCTGTTGGGAGACGTTGAGAGTAATAGGACGTGCGGTATGTGTTTTCAAAGGAAGATGGGATAGCTGACGTGTAGCTGGTACAATTCGTTGTTGACAGAGGGTGTATAAAACGGGTTGTTGTCGTGAGAGAAGACGGAACATATTTATATAAACGAAAAACTTTTTTTTTTTTTTTAAACGCTTAAGCTATAAGTTTAGAGCAAGAAAATTAACAAAAAAAAGGTTGGGAGAAGAAGAAGAAAAAAGATGCGCAATTTCCCAACTTATTAGTAATACACCCCACGTTCCAGACATTTCGGTTTAACCTCGAGCCGCAAGTACAATGTGCTGGCACGAAAAGGGGTGGTAATAGCGTGAGGACGGATTACAAATATGATGGCATTTCTAATCCAGCTCAAGATTTGGTGTAAGCTTTTATATATGGCCGTAAAAATAAACCAAATCGAATCAAATTTAACCAGTCCCACATAATTATTAGCCTTGATCACGTTATATTGCGTTTTTCTCCCATCGCGCGCGCGGTTTGATTGGTCAATTAAAAACGGTCAACGCCACAACACCAAACTCTTCAGTTCTAGATTCTACGTGTGTTACCGGTATTTCAAAGCGACCGTTTTGAAGATCTTCGTGCCCGGATTGGGACCGAAAAATGGTCGTCTAAGCCAAAACTTGTAAACATTACTACTTCCTAATCAAAGTGTAATAATTTATCATTTTTGTGCGTTATAGAGCATTTTTCAATGCGCTCAAGCCTCACCGTTTACGCCACTCGAAATGTGACAGTTTGTATCAGGAACCGAGCCTTTATTACCAATATGAATTAACCGCGGCTATAGCCATTCGATCGGTAGCTTTAATTAGTTAAATGACATTGGGATATGGCAAACAGGTAAGTTCACATACGTATAAACATATGTTTGGATCAAGGCATTCTCGTGACACCAATCTTTAAAGCGCGCCGCAGGGGGGGGTTTAGCTTATCCGTCTCAGGTGGTGCGTAGATACATCTATAGGTAACTTATTCTATAATATATTACGAGATTGGAAGTGAGATGGAGAGATTTCCCGTTGATGTCTATTGTAGGTAAGATTGGAACGCATATTTTGTTCGAATTGGGAGCACCTGCACTTTTAGTTCTCACCGGATATCACGCTTTTTGTTCACATGACAAGTACCAAGGAGATACAAGACGTTATATTTCAAAACGACGCATATATTCTTGTATAGCATATCATGATCATTCTACACGGTCGATGCGCATTCCCTCCCAATTTAAACGAGGCCCGGACGTACAAGCCTGAAGAACGGTATGGCATGAAACGGGAAGTCAAGGTACCTTGAGCAATTGGTGTGTAGATAGGTTTTTTTGGAGGCAGTTGTTCCACTCAAAGTTATCCCGTAGTTACGATTACGATTACTATCCATCTAGAGCGCTCCCATGCATATATACAAATTTATTCATATGAATATTGCAATCTATTAATGCGCACAGCTGATATCTAGCTATAGCTATAGTGGCGCACCGACCGAAAGCATAATTATGCACGATATATTGATAACATGAATTCATTGCATTCCTTACCATACTACATTATATACATACAACGAAAGACATTTACACCTCTTGTTTTGACCGGAAAAACAAATAAACATACCGCCAAAAAGGCTGCGGGATCTGCAGCTCACAAAGCATTTTGGAAATGAAGTTTGTTTCCCAGTGCGGATTTGACAACAACGACTGCTGGTAATGAGTCAGGGGAACCTTAGGTGGGTCGAGATACCTCTCACCAGCAATAATCTCCGCGACTTGGTCATTCATACCGATAAACCCTGTCATTGTTTTTGTGAATAAATGCCAGAAATGATCCGATGCCGGTGGTGGTGGTGGTGTCGGTGAAGGCGGCGGAACATCCCAGGATGCGATTGCCGAATTTGGTGTACTTACCCGGTTATTCTCTTGGGCTTGATCTTGTTCAAACCGCCGTAGCTCTCGAAGAACCAGCTGGCTCTGATCAAGCCTCCACTCGCTGATTCTGTCGTCTCTGAACGAGCCGGACCCGTTATGCTGAGGGAGTTCTAAAGGCGGCGAGTCGACGGCTGAAGGGGTATATTCATCAAACACATCAATATTCACATCAGACAGGCTGTTTAAACTCACCACCCAGTCGTCTTCGGTGGAAGAAAGGATGGAGAGACTGGAATTGGACGAGATTTCTGGGATCCCATCGTCTCCGTGCTGTTGATACCGGTATCGAGGAACTAACGGGTGGTTGAATGCCATGGTGTTATGGTGTTTTTTTGTATGCGTGCCTTTTTTTTATTATCTTTTTTTTATTTTATAGATTTATGTTTTGTGGAGAAGGGAAAAGGGGAAAGGAAAATTATATATAAAAAAGGTGGCGATTCTTTGTTGATTGCGTATCTTATCAGCAGGGCGCTGTCTCACACAAATTCTTTTTTGGCTCATCCACGTGACTCCAACTCACGTGAATGCATCGGCCAATCAGAGGAGATTGGGAACGGAAAATTCCATCACCAAATTTTTTTCCCTACTCTTTCTGACATTCTTCACTTGACACCCAACACCACACGACACAATGAGACCAGCTCAAATCCTTTTCCAATCTGCCGTATGTTGTTAGGGAATCGAGAGAATACGGATCTAACACCGATTAATAGAGAAAGCCGGGTCGAATGAACCAGTTCGCGAAGAGCGTGCCAGTCGAGGTCTACCCATTGTGTATGTGAAAAGAAGGAAACCAAAAAAATTTATAAAAAAATAAAAAGAACAAACCAAGCTAACTAAAGTACAAAGTCGCCGTCATGTTCTTTGTGAGTGGATACGCCGTCTATCACCTCGGTAAGAAGCTAACATCGGGTGAATTGCGAACCGCTCGACAAGGTAAGGCTGCCTCTGAGCACTAATTTTTCTGTAATTAAAAACACCAAGAAAAAAAAAACACAATAAGGAATTCTTATAAGCTAAAGTTACATTTTTCATATGTTACTCCCTCTCAATCTCCTTTGTGGCATGTTTCACCGTCAGCGTGTTCCCCAGTAGCTGTGATTTGTGCATGTTGTCTACCGCGGCATCAGCATCCTCAACGGTCTGGTACTGAATGTTTGCCATGTGCCGTTGTGGGTTCAGCTTGATATCGACTATCGGCCCAAACGTTACAAACACGTCATGTAAGTGTGCCTCGTCTGTCTGTGGGAGGTTGCCTGTTTTGCCACGTTAATTAACCGCCTTCTGTTCTACATACTTGTTGTTATTATTAGCTTGCTTTGATCCATTCTTGCGCTGTAATTTAAGGTAGATCTATGTGATAATGTTGAAAAAAAAAAAAAAAAAAAAATAGAGCGCGCGCGACGTGCGTGTCTAATTTTACCCAGTTACCCTCTTGTCGGGGCCCGCGCGCGCGGCTCGTGAGGCTGGGGGGGGGTCTATTTCTATTTTCAATTCTATTAGCTAAGGGTTAAAACCTTAGTTTTTTTTTGTGTTCAAAAAGAGGGCATGCATGTGAGCTCGCTTGCCTTGACCTGTCCCGCGATCGCCCGCGTATCATATATTCCTTGAGAATTATCGTGGGGTCAAGAGCTCGGCCGGGAGGGCCGATCCCGCCGGATCAATGGATGGCAGGCAGGATGGGTGGGTGGGAAAAATAGGACTTGGGTTCCTATAGCAACAACTGTTTTGCGTATTCAAAGGATAACCACGACGCGGCCATTGAAGGAGCAACTTTGAGCAGGTTTGCATTCAATCCCTTGTAGATACCGACGACACCTTCTTTCTTGATGATATCACGGACAGCATGGCCCACACTATTGTATTGGAACCCTCCCATACCGCTTAAAGAGGCAACTTGGAACCGTTTCCGTAGCACGTCAAACGGGTATGTAATCGTCTGGGCCACTGCCCCGGCCACAGCGCCGGATACCAGTTTCCCCAATGCACCAGGGTTTTGTTCGCCTGGTTTGGTAACAAATCTCCGCATTGATTCGTACACGGCAAAGTTGAGGCCAACGTATGGAGCCACCCCCATCGTAGTAGGGATGATACCCCGGTACAACGCACGCACACCGCCTTCATGTTTATAGATATGTCTGCAAATCTGCCACATTGAGTAGTTTGTGGTTGCTGTGGCACTGTTGATGGTAGCCGTCTGAATCGATAACCTCGTCCGCACAATATCTAGAGGGTATGTCACAAATACGGAGATAATCCCGGCCATAGCACCCGCAGTGAGTCTTTGGATCGTGCTATTACTATCCTTAAACAGCTTGTTCTTGATCACAGTGTAGGATGAGAACTGTACGGCCGAGTATGGCACGATCCGCAAGCAATTTGCTCCGTTTCCGCGAAAAAACGCCCGCCAGCCTTCTTGCTGGAACATTTTGCGAAGACTGCCTGTGATACCTTGGTATGCTGCCTCAGACCCGCTCGAGGCCTGGACTTGGAAGATGATTTTGGCCCGTTCTAGTGGGGATACGACAGTCCGTGATACCGCCCCGGCCACACCACCCGCGAAAAACGCAGCCACGACAGGCTGTCGCACCCACTCGCGGAAATGGTGGTAGGCTGCTGTTTGCTCATAAACTTTGGTATCCATTTCTCCTTTCACTTTACTAGTAATGAGGGAGAAAAGAGAAGGGGTATGTAGAGAGAGAAGAGAGAGAGAAAGGAAGGTGGGGCTTTTTTAAACTTTTTTTCCTTCCTCCCTCTTCTTTTTCGTCTGATCCAGGGGCCGGACTGAAATTTACACCCGGCCGGGATATATTTATATATGACTAAATTTCGATTTTAAACCTCCCAACCTTTTCCGTTTGGCCGCAAATTTTTTCTTCACAAGAGATTTTTCTTTCCACAACACAACAACAACAATGACCGACGAATTGACGTTTGATCCATCAAAGAAAAAGAAGAAGAGCAAAAAGGTCGTCGAAGAGGGCGTAGATGCTGTAACCGAAAAGGTGGCCGAGCTGGAGACCAACGATGCGCCAGCCGAGTTTGAATTCAAAAAGAAAAAGAAAAAGAGCAAAAAGGATGCAACCTCATCGTTTGATAAGGAACTGGAACAGGCTGGTGTCGAAAAGGAGGCTGGCGATAAGACGGAAGCTGCTGCAGCAACTACTACTACTACTACTACTACTACTACTACTACTACTACGAGTAATTACACAAGCGTGAATGAAGACGGCGACCCAGATTTGTCATACCCAGATCTGCTTGGACGGTTTTTTGAGGTTTTGAAGGAAAACAATCCGGAATTGGCTGGCGAAAAGCTGAAAAAGGCAAAGATTCCACCACCATTGATGCAACGAGAAGGTAACAAAAAGTCCATGTTTGTAAACATTAAAGAGATTGCCGACCGAATGAACCGACCTACGGAACACATTATCCAATTCTTGTTCGCCGAATTGGGTACATCGGGTTCGGTTGATGGGTCCAATCGACTGATTATTAAAGGTCGTTTCCAACAAAAACAAATGGAAACGGTTCTACGAAGGTACATGATGGAATATGTCATTTGCAAGACTTGCAAGTCGGCAAACACGGCCATGAGCAAGGAAAACCGACTATTCTTTTTGCAATGCAATGCATGTGGTTCGCGACGGTCTGTTTCTAGCATCAAGACTGGTTACCAGGCTATTATGCGACGGCGGGATCTTAAAAAGAAGGTTTAATTTATTTAATAAACGTTTGCACGATATTGTTGCCATCATACGTAGCCATTAGGTTTGCGCCCCTTCCTCCCTCCTCCCCCGATCGTTCATTGGTCAAATGACCAATGAATCGTTGCTATAACTTGTAAACATTTCTCTCATATCCCACCATCATTGAAAACATTATTGCCATTTTGCGAGTCGTGAATCTTGATTTGTTTTGTACCGTTTGCAGTGAGCCAGGCGGTCTGACCATAACATTAACATAACGAAACCTACTAGCACGCATCTAGGGAACTATTGTACTGGAGGGATCAGACCAAGAGTTGGAACGAAAGTGTGTCAACTCCCTCATAATATTCGGTGGACAGAGCATGAGGTATCTCTGTGCTAGCAATTTCGAAATGCAGTACAAATCGGCTTCCTATATAACAACCCGACCAACCAGCTTGGAGAATTGAGATTTCAAAAGAAATCCCCTAGTAAAAAGCTGAAAAAAAAGAAAAGAAAAAAAAAATTGGATTGGATTTATTTAACAAACGTTTGCACGACATTGTTGCCACACGTAGCCATTAGATTTGCCGAGTGCCACTCGACATTTTGTACATGCTGATGCGTCATTGTGTCTATACACTTGGAGCTTGCCGATGATGAGGTGCCAGAGGCCCACACTTTGATACTGTTGTCGGTGCCAGCGCTGGCAAAGTTGCGGCTCGTGGGTGCACTGTTTAGGCTAGTGACCAACGAGCCATGGTTTGATTGGCATAGTAGAGCTCCTGATTTGGCATTGTATTGATTAATTGTGCCATCAGAGTGTGCAACCACTAGCACATCATTGAGACTAAAAGTCATGTCGGTGATTGTCTCCCCATCAGCAGCGAATTCAACGGTATTCCCGCCAGTCTCGCTATCAATCTCTATTATCGACACTTTGTCGCTCATGGCCACCACCAACACGTCCTTGTTATAAAACAGTACCTTGTAAACATCTCTGTCCATATCAATTGTTGAAACCTCATTGCCGTTTTGCGAGTCGAAAATCTTGATTTGTTTTGTATTGTTTGCAGTGGCGAGTCGGTCACCGTATAGTGTCAAGTCGGTGGCATAATCAGTTTCCAAAAACTTGTCACCTGTGGAAATGTTGATCCACAATGTTTTTGACTGACCAAGCGTGTAGATTGTAGTGTTTCCGACTTGTATTTTGGAGTTGCGTGGTTCATGCAGCACGTCTCGAAACGTGCCGTCCTTGATATCCCATATTCGGACCCCGTCATCGCCACCAGTCACCAGCTTTTGCTGATTCCAAAACTTGGCGCACTTTACCCCAGGGTACGTGAATGAGTTTTTAAACGTCCATTTTGATTTGAGTTTGGAAGGGTGCACATCCTTTGACAGGATGGGCTGTTGTTCACAAACAGCAGTAGAAGTGGGGATCGGCTGTTGCTCGTCCTCCACCTGGCCATTGCTCTGCAGCAAGTACTCCACTTCTTGAATGCACTTTTCAAGGTACTGTCGCGATTCAATCAGAGGCGACAGATCGACATCAATGCCCATCGCGAGTGCAGTATCCACCTCCTGGTTGGCCTGTCCCACCATGTCGTCTTGTACATCTTCGCGCGAGTCGTCTCCCAGCTGGCTCTCCAAAGTCTTGATGCGCTTAAGGTGCGTGTCCACTAGCAACTGTAGGCCACGTTTCTCCCCCTCCAGTTTGGCGATACGCGTTTTCATCTCGGCACGTTCAAGCTCCCATTGAATTCTATCTCGTTCGTTCCGCTGCCACTCCGTTTGGAGATACCGCATCACTCCTGGTAGGGAGTACTCTGCTGGTTGTGACATGTTGTTGTTGTTGTTGTTGTGTGTGTGTTTGTTTTGTGGAAAGAAAAAAAAAAATATACATATATAGTTGGGAGTTTTGTCAACAACATTTTTTTTTTCCAACCTGTTTATATATGTGGAGATTGGCCAAGAGAACTTCATCATCGTGTTTCCCTATCAAGTTTACTAGTGGAGGTTATCATTGAAATTATGGCGTGTTTAGGAGATCCAAACAATTCCCCCCTCCCACGTATACATTCTGTACCCGCCATTTCTATCAAACTTCTACTGACACCGTGCGCGATTGCCAAGGGTATTAATTTGATAGCGTATGACTGGGCCACACAAACTTATTGCTTATATTTTGCAACTTGCAAGAGTGCGTTGTGTGCGTGAAGGGATTATCATATATGCCAAATCAAGTGTTGGCCGACCTCCCCTCTAGAAAAAAAAAATATTGATGGGAGCTGTATAAATGTGGTAAAGAGCGTGGCCGCGAGGGCGAGATTATGAAACATGTTATATTCTCCTAGGCCCTGTGTTACGTACAGGGCAACAATCCGTGAAATAGATAGTACTGTATTGTTCAAACCGCTATATCTACTAATCTTGTCTAACAAATTTAAGCACAATTTTTTATTTATTTTACTCTCAGCGCGTGTCAAGCCGCATGATCGCCAAATCGTGCGGCTGATACACGGAAACGATTTTGTTTCAGACCGGAATGGTCGCCCAGTTGAACCGACACGATTCTTGAATATAGGTGGCACGGTTTGAATGATTGGAGTTAACCCATTTATATTCTTATCATTAAAGGCAAGTCTATGGAATCAGTTCGAACAAGAGACGCAGCTTGCATATATATCTTTGTTTGGTAGTCCTCGAAGCCAACGTCCTGTTGTAGTTCGAACCCCCTCCCCCTTCGAAGATCTCCAACCCAATTTAATTGAACAATCTAGTATGGAGTGGCTACCAAGACGCGGCTGAATATACAGGAAACCACGTCATCCCAGAGCGCTTTCTCTTCTCTTCAAAAAGTGAAGTAAGTGGAGGAGGTGTTCAACGAGTGATAACAATGAAAAAAAGACCGCATGCCTGCCTCTGTACATGTCACAATTTAATTCGTATATAGGATTCTGACTTTTTGCGGCGCTAAACCTTTCGGGGGCGATCTGAACAGTCACGTGTCAGATTTCATCGTAAAGCAATTGTACTTTAAATTATAATGACGACAATCGCGCGCGTGATGGTTGGTAAGATCGACAAAAAAAAGACTAGGAAACATCCTACACATTATTTTAATTAAATAAATACGCTACGAAAGACATTCTACCAGTCTTCGTATCGGCAGAACAAAACTAGCACAATCGTTGGCGGTTAGGGAATACTCCACTAGCATGTTCTTGGCATCGTCGACTTTACCTTCATCCAGCGCTTTTGTGATGGTCTCGAGAATGATCCCGTAATGTGATTCCAGCCCAGGCATCAGCTTCAGCAGCTTCTGTTCGTAGTGTTTATGTTCTCGTGGCGGTAGTTTGGTATCAGCGGCCAGCAAACGTGTCATTTCCGACATGACCTGGTCCTTGTTGATGTCCACAATAACATAGTCGTCCGCGTTATTCTCTTTAGTCTCGATCGGGTTGGGCGTGGCACGTCGTGACGCCTGGTTTGATATATCCCCCAAATCGTTCCATCCGTCTTGGCCCGTGAAATGCGTCTGGCTTGATTTGACACTAGATGATGAAGACATATGTTGTAAGGGTAAAAACAAAAAAAAAAATTTCTAGTGTTGGGAAGATTACAAAAAAGTTACACGTTCAATTAATCCGCTCAATTAGCTCGTCAATATACGGGCGATCTTCCGGTTTCAGCACTAAACACGCCCTGACTATATCCTTCAATTCCTGTGAATATTCAGGGTATGCTGGAAATTTATAACTGCCGTTCATCACCGCTAGAGACAGAGATGCGCCCGACTCCGCCGTCTCCAGTTCAAACGGTGATGAATTGTACATTAATGCAAAAAAGGTACACCCAATGCTCCACACGTCGACCCGTTCATCCACTTTTGATCCAGTCTTGACATCAAACAATTCTGGGGCGCGGTACGGCATTGTACAGTGCTCTGCCGCCAAGTCCTGCAACTCGAGAGCTTTCTGCCTGGTCTGGAGTGTCAGCCTGGCTCGTGTACAGCTACCCAGATCCATCAACACTGGGTCATTGTGCGCGTCCAGCATGATATTGGCGGGTTTAATATCACGATGCGCATACGGGACCATTTCGTCCAATGCAGTGTCTTCTTCGTCTTCCCCACCTTCCTCATTAGCCAGCAATGCCAGCTCATCTTCATCATCTAGCGTAGACGTGGCGGTGGGACCACTAGCCCGATGTTTGTGCATGACCCGCACCGCCTGTGTAATCTTCAAAAACATGGCCTTCAAATCGGCCTCCAAATAATGCTCATTGTTGATTAGATGGCTGTTTATGCGATCTTGGAGGTTGCCGTTGGGGTAGTACGGCAGCACCATGTATACAGTCTTTGTTCCGTCCTTCTCCTGGACCATGTTACTTTCCAGCAGCTTGATGATAGACTTGTTGTCGAATAGCTTGTAGCTGTCAATCTCGCGCATGGCCGCCTTGATGCTTTCCTGCCCAAACGCACATCGAATTTTTTTTAGCGCGTAGTACTCACCATTCTCGGCCTGTACAAGGTAGACGTACGAGAACCCGCCCTCACCAAGCAGCTTGATGATCTTGAAACCGTGTCTGTTGATTCGCAGCGTCGGGCTGCCAAAGCATGTCAGGCAGGACGCTAAAGCATACGCAACATCGCCACAAAGAGACATTTGTTTTTTATTTTTTTATTTTTTGTAATTGAAAAAAAGTAGAAGTAAAAGAGTTTTACAAGTTGGGAGGAAAAGAAATTTTTTTTTTTTTTCTTCCTTCTCTTCTTCCTTCACTTTTTCACAACAACACGATCCAACAAAATAATGAGTATCAGTACAATTGCTCAGGCGAAGGAACTACGAGGGTTGAACCTCATTGCTGCCCACTCGCACATCTCAGGACTTGGCCTTGACGGACTGAACCCACGGGAGTCGAGCCAAGGTATGGTTGGGCAGGTTAAAGCACGTAAGGCTGCCGGTGTGGTGCTACAGATGATCAAGGAAGGTAAAATCGCCGGCCGGGCCATGCTACTAGCTGGTCCGCCGTCTACTGGTAAGACTGCGATCGCAATGGGGATTAGCCAGTCGCTAGGTGCAGATGTTCCGTTCACGACTGTCGGTGGATCAGAAGTGTTTTCCCTCGAATTGAGCAAGACTGAGGCATTAACGCAAGCCTTCCGAAAGAGTATCGGCGTGCGAATTAAGGAAGAGACTGAGTTGATTGAAGGTGAGGTTGTGGAGATTCAGATTGACCGGTCATATACTGGCGGCACCAAGCAAGGGAAGTTGACCATCAAGACCACTGATATGGAGACTGTTTATGAACTAGGCGCAAAGATGGTCGACTCGCTGGCCAAGGAAAAAGTGACGGCAGGGGATGTCATTTCTGTTGATAAAGCGTCGGGCAAGATTACCAAGCTGGGCCGGTCATACACTCGGTCCAGAGACTACGATGCCATGGGTGCGGACACCAAATTCGTGCAGTGCCCAGAAGGCGAGCTGCAAAAACGTAAGGAAGTTGTCCACACGGTTTCTCTACACGAGATTGACGTGATAAACTCCCGAACCCAAGGCTTTTTGGCCCTGTTTAGCGGTGACACTGGTGAAATCCGTTCTGAAGTTCGAGACCAAATCAACACCAAGGTTAGCGAGTGGAAGGAAGAAGGCAAGGCTGAAATCATTCCTGGTGTGTTGTTTGTTGATGAAGTTCACATGTTGGATATTGAGTGTTTCTCGTACATTAACCGAGCTCTAGAAGATGACTTGAGCCCGATTGTGATTATGGCTACTAACCGTGGCGTCTCCCAAACCCGAGGCACAACTTACAAGAGCCCGCACGGCTTGCCAGTGGATCTATTGGACCGTGTCATTATCATCTCAACCCAGCTTTATTCCAGCGAAGAGATTACCCAAATCTTGTCCATTCGTGCTGAAGAGGAGGAAGTCGAGCTGCATGCCGATGCTTTGGCATTGTTGACAAAGGTTGGCGGTGATACTAGTCTGAGATATGCCTCAAACTTGATTACAGTTTCTAATTGTATCGCCCAAAAGAAGAAACAGACTCAAGTCGGCGTCGACGATATCCGTCGTGCGTATTCCTTATTTTTGGACTCTGATCGATCCGTCGCATATCTAAGCGAACACGCGTCCATGTTTATTAATGATGATGGTAAGACTAGTGGTAATGCGGCGCCAGAACAAATGGATTTGTCTTAGAAAGACGATGAAACGAGGTGAAAATTAGAAAAAAAAAAACGAGAGATATTTTTTTTTTTTGTGTAATTTATTTAATAAAAAAGAGAGAATTATTAGTCCAAACTTTGCGTATATACGCGACCCAACTCGCTGATGACATCTCGTGGTAATAATGACACACATGACTTTTCTCCGCAGGCTAGCTAGCTCCACGGAGCTAAGAAAAGAGGAGGTACTGTGATTAGCTATTTAAATAATATCATCTAGCTTATAGCATGGCACATTTAACGCGCCCGTATTAATTGATCTATTTTCAATTTAGTTTGGCTAGATTGCCTGCATACAGGAATGAATATGTGCTAAACTAGAGCGGGTTTGAACTTTTATGATTGCACAACCAGGTCTTTATAGGCGGCACCGTTTGTGCTTATAAATATGACCCAGAAACACCCTGTCAATTATATATATATATATATATTGAAACTTCGATAATGGAAAAGAAAAATACTACACCGCCACCGTCTAAACCTATTCCTATTCCAAAGCCAGCTAAACACAAAAAGCCAGTGGAGCTAACCCCTCCGTCATCTAGAATATCTGGTCGGCAAATTAGCACGAGCTTGCCCAATTTCAATCCAAATGATGGCATCTACCGTAACATGGACAAGCAACCAATAGAAGAGAATTTCTTTGGCAAAAACTATCAAAAGAAACATGGCAACAAGTGGTAAATAGCTTTGTACGGCACCTATACAGATACATTCACAAAAACTCTGTACATTGTATAATACGCCATGTAAACGGTTTGCCTCGCGTCGACGATGGATCATGTTGAGCCGCACGATGCCTATCTCTCATCCAAGTTACTTCTATATGTGTACTGATTACATTTATGTGTATATTAAAAACCATTTATTAATTAAACAATAGGGGGATTACTTGGTTATGCAAAGATGTACAGTATTATATATTGAGAAAAAAAAAAAAGAAAAAGAAAGAAAAAAAAAAAAAAAGTAGAGAGATGGTATATTATAAGCTTTTTTTTTTTTTTTTTGATAAATTTTTTTTTTTTTTTTTACCACACGTTTTCTAGCCCTTCATCAGTGCCGGCCCATGTATGCGCAGGTTTTGGCATTGCCAAGTCTCTAAACAATGGCTCATCATTAGTCTTCTCCTCCTCCTCATACTCATCCAGTCCATCATCATCTTTGGAGTTTTCAAACTTGTCTAAGAAATCGGTTGGTAGCGATGGTTCGTACTTTCGAGCCCGGGCTTTTTGGGTTCCACCCAGACCAGCCCCATACGTGACAATCATTTCCCGCAGCGTTGGGACCACAAATGGCAATACAATAGACGCGTCCAACAATAGCTCATCATCTGGTTCATCGTGAGGTAAGGATACAATAGTTGGACGCGTTGCTTCAGCCCCAGCAGGTTCTGGAGCCACCTCCTGCAATTCCTCATTATTCTTGTCATCCTCCTTTTTAACCTCCTCGCCTTCTTCTGGAGCCTTGTCGACTGTACCTTTGTGAACGATTTGGCGTTTATAATTATCTCGTAAATGGGCCAGGTAGTTTTTGTACTCCTTGCTTAACCCTCGTTCGCCAACTTCAGCACGGTACTTGTTTGCAACGTGCAATAATTGGGTGGGGTTCAGCTCAGTAAGCTGTTGCAGAGTGGCGATAACGTTTGTGAAATCATCGCCGAATCCGGAAAAGCACTGCAGCCATTGTAAAAGCTGGATCAACGGGGCCATGTGTCGCTGGCAGATTTCCGATACGGACGAGTACTCTGGATCTTTGTGGAACTCGTCGCTGTTTTCAGGCCGCCGGTTGTTTGACCGGGCCCAGTCCTCCACGGCAGACACGTTTAGTCGAACCTGCATAGCACGTGACCGTGCTAGGTACTTGCGGTTTGACATGATCCGGTTAAACAACACAGCACCCAACCAGTATAAAATCTGGCCAACCACTTGTTGAGTGATGATTGGGTGAACATCATAGAGATCCATTACAAACAATACAGAGCCCAAAATCGACGTCACGTTACGCGGCGATGGCTGTGCTTTTCGTTTCGGCGATGGTGGTTGAGTGGTTTGGTCAATCTCCTCCTGTCTCGTCAACTGCTTGTGTTGTTTTCGGAACAACCGCCATTCGCTTTGATATTGAACGTTTTCCATCCCGGGGATAGTCTCGTGGTCAAGGATGCTAGCGTCCAGGTGCTTTTCCATCCGTCGCTCCACGTCCTGGGTGATGAGAACATAAATATCCACAATTAGTTCGCTCAGTTTGACCTGGAAGGAAACGGTGGCTTCAAACAAGCATGTATCCTTACGAATGTAGTACATTAGCAGGGTGCAGTTTGAGATCCAAAACGCCAGAAACGCCAAATCTTCATGGTGATCCATCACCACCGCACGGATCCGCTGCAACACTGGCGTCAAAAAGTTTTCCAGCGTCTCGTCGTTGCCAAAGTTTAGTGCGTACCGCGCGCTTAGAAAAATCATGTTTGCGGGGATTGGCTTTTGCGTATGCGACCGTTGCGGTTCCATCTTGCTGATTGCTTCATCCAAGATTTTGGGAATGTCTTGCTCATTGAACACAAACATTTGATCGGGCATAACCTTTTCCCATATAAACGAAATATCGTCGTCGTCGTCATTATCAAGCGAGTTGAAAGCCGTGTCATTGTCCATGTTTAAATGGGCCATGTCAACGTCCAGATTATAAGCGCTTTCCAGCCGCATTTGGTCCATCTCCATTGTCGGGTCCTTCACACCACCGTCGTAAAAGTCTTCTTCATCGCCTTCCTCAATGAACCCATTGTTTTTCATATACGTGTGGATTTCGGACCCTGGGGACACAAAGTCTAGGGCGCTACGACCGGTGGATGTTTTCAGGTCCAGCTTGGCGTCGTTTTCTAGCAGTCGTTTGACAATGGTTGTGTGGTGATTGTTGATTGCCCACATTAACGCGGTCCATTCGTTCTTGTCCTGTACATTGACATCCGCGTCAAACCGCAACAGCTCGTTTACCATAGCTTCGTTGCCAAAGCAGCTCGAGTAGATGAGCGCCGTGGACCCAGATTCGTCATTAGCGTTGATATCAATGTAATCGAACGATTCCCCGCCTAGCATGGTGTGCACTTTGTACACGTCACCGTTGCTGGCGGCGCTAAACAGCATCTTTTGCAGCTTGGCTGTCTTATCTTCATTGGACAAGTCAGTACGTTCCAGTACAGTTTCTTCGTCATCTGAGAGCGGGGCTGGCGCGTCGTCCAGTGCTACTTCTGTTTCTGCCCAGGGGTCTATACTTGTCATTGTGGGCCGGGGCAGTCTGCGCTGTTGAAATTCTGTGTTGTCAATATTTGTGTTGGCAAGTTTTGTCGTATCGTTGCCGGGAAATATTTGCTGGTGCGCGCTCATAATTGAAATTAGTGGGAAGAGAGAAAGGGGAGAGAAAGGAGAGAAGAAAAAAATGGAGAAAACTGTCATGATATTTTATTTATATAAAAATAGGGCTTGAGCGTCTCGTATTGTTTCACAAGTCTATTTGACACACGCTTTGACGAGCCGAACACTCTCCCCAAGCATATCAATACGCTCATCAAACAGGACCCTGAACTGGTCTGCAAACTTGTCAAAGAAGCCTTCTTCTGCGGCGTTGCGGTATTTGTGCCCGATTATTATCGTAGACTGGCTGGTGGCTAGTGAATGCAGTGCCGTGAGCAGTGGGTCAAAGTATGTCTCGTTATACGTGCAGTCTGTCGCGATGATGACGTCCCATGCTTGGTCAGGTGTCTGTGCGTCTTCCCAGTCCAGCACCTTAAACTTGACTCGCGGGTCCTGTTGTCGCGCCAGATTCATTTCGCAAATCTCCTGGGCGTCATCAAGATCGGTAACTGTTACTTTTGTATTATACAGCTTGGCAAGTACAAGCCCTAGCAGCCCGCAGCCCGTGCCCAGCTCAATCACAGCTTGTGGGGTTTGGGGGATAAACTGACGGTGGGTTTTGAGATAAAGCGAGGTTATGATACCCCCATCCCACACTTTTTTGGCTATTGAATGCCCAGTCTCTTCAATCATCTCAATATCGTCAACCGTCCGTAGCGCGTATTTCTCAGACTGGATCGTGGTCTTTGCGGCGGTTGGTACCTTGATGCTGATACTGGATAGAGGGAAAAAGTACTCGGCGCGTCTATCCTCAGAGTCGTTTAGACAGTCGACCACCGTGCTTTGGTCTACTTCAGCTTTCATCTGGACATGACTAGGGAGTTTGGCAGCTTCAAACCGAACCACTACGCTCTGCATACCGGGGCTCCATTTCAGTACGGTTTTTAGGCTTGTGTTTGGAACAGTGACAATAATGTCCGCCTCACCAAAGAAGAAATGATCGCCGAGGTCGTTTGTGAGTGTCAACACGGCTTTGAGCTCGTACGATTTGTTTTTGGAGATGCTAGGGACTTTGAAAAACTTGAGGTGGTACATTTAGTGAGTGTGGAGGGGTGGGAAAATTTTAAGCGTTACTAAACTTTCTAGAAAAATGGGTCATCAAGATATTCTTCATCATGTGTGGTTTGGTGGCGGCTTCATCTCGCCCCATTGATTTCAATATCTGTTGGCATCGCTGGGGGTCTGAGGTCATGAGATATTTCACATGGTCTTTATAATCCCGCTTGCCAATTTCAATGTTCAAATCATGCAGGTTTCTTTTCAATGCGTCGTAGTCGAGTCCAATCACCTCGTGGGTTGGCGGCCAGCTCGTTAGATTGTATTTTTTCTTGAGCTCTTGGATCCGTTCGTCCGCTTCGTTGTTCTGATACACGGCCTGTTCAATCTCTCGCAAGTCCTCGACTACTGGGTCGGTGGCTTGCAAACGTTCCGCTCTACTCTGCTGATACTCGACTCGTCGCTCCTTCTCCTCCTCTGCAACCTTTCGTGGCGCCTCCTCTTGATACCGCATCCATTCGGTACCCTTATTCTTCATAATCTCCGTCACTGCAAACGATTTCCGTGGCGAAAACTTGCCAAAGTTTTCGATCCGTACCACATCGCCTTCTTTACACTTGTCGGCCTCGTCGTGGACCAAAAAGTCTTTATAGTGCACAATATCTTTTTGTACCAGCCGGTTGAACTTGACTCGTTGGACACGCACCTTGACCGTCTTGCTCATCTTGCCTTGCGAGACAACCAACCCTGCAAATGTTTGTTTCGCCATTACTGATGTTTGTTGGTTATCGAGATTTGTGTGTGGAAAAAAATTTTTGGGACTGCTCGAGCGCTTACTGACTATAAGAATTTTTTTTTTCTTTCTGTGCACGGTTAGTTAGAACGGGGCTCGCGCGCCACACACCCCATGTCCGCGGTGGTGGTGCGGCTTTATCTTTTGGTCATATATATATAATAATAATGTTCTAGAAAACAGTCTACACTCCCACTGCCGGCCTAGGAGTTGTGTCAATGTTGAACGTTGGTAGAGGCGACGGCACATGTTCAGCACGGATATCACGGGCGGCAACCTCGCTGATAAACACCAGCCCAAACGGGATACGAGCAATCAGCGGCTGGACCTTGTTTTCAATCCATTCCACAACGTTCGTGGATGGTTCAGTCATCTTGGCAAGGTAGCCTTGTTCCAAAGCCCATCCTGCAGCCAGGCCTAGCAAATGGCCCATCAGGCTTGCGTTTGGTACCAAGATGAAGATTAGGACTAGCGGCACCAACGGTACGGACCACATTGGCAAGGCCACGTTTTGATGGAGTCGAATGATGGGCTGTGTCGCGTTCAATTTCAAGGTGGTATAACCCAAAAATGCAAACCACCACCCACTAGCACCTGCCACCGCGCCCAGTGGCAACACGGTGCTTAATAAACAGTACACGACCCCTGGAAAGAAGGCAAACAGGTTCAGAACGATACCTGTTCGCACTGTCCCGTTCCGCTGTTCAAATTGGTTCAAAAGAGGGTACAATGACCATATGTTCACAGCTAGGTGGAGTAGAGAGAGGTGCACTACCGGGTAGAAGGAAAGCCTGTTCAAATCGAGGCTGAATAGTGCCCCTGGCGTAAGTTTGAGCAGATCAGTTAGAGGATAGACGAGGTTGATCAGATGCAGTAGCGTCATAAACACCATCAACCCTACTGACAAGGCCGATGGGGTATTCAGGAACGACGATTTGAAACTTTCCACGTTCATGATTGATGAATGAAGAATAATGAAGGGAGGTGTAGGTGTTTTGTTGGGAGAAAGAAATTTTCCAAAATTCCTAATGATAAAAAAAAAAAATTAAAAAAAACTGAATTATGTACACTATATATGTTAAAACATTACCCTAAACATTGGCATTAGCAGCCTGGGCGGCTTGTTCCTGACGTTCATTCTCCTTTTGTTGCTGGACGGCGGCAATGTCTTCTGGGTTTGGCATGCCCTCAGTCAGCATCTTGTTCAGAGTAAACTTTTGTTCGTTCATAATCTCCTGTTCTCGTTGCTTTTCCTCGGCAAGCATCTTTTCGCCGTGCTCGTCGATATACTTTTTAAACTCTTCATAACCCTTTTGTCCTTGTTCCCGCATCAGATCATGAGGCATTTTGGGGACTGGGATTTCCTGAGGAGCCAGGCCAAGTAGTTTGACGGCCCACGAGCCACCACCGCCCATTGACTTTCGAAAGTCTGCTTCAAACTTTTCACGCGCAATGGCTTCCCGCCGGGCGTATTCCTGTGGCAAGTCCTTACCCTCAAACGATTTTAGAATTGGCCGGATATCCTTCACGTTGGATGCAGCGACCCATTCCAAAAATGGAATAAGCTGGACAAGCTCTTTATCACCCGAAGTTCCCTTCCATGGCTTCAATTCCACCCCGTTTTCCGGTTGCAGAGCCCAGGCATCTGAGTTGCAGTCAATCATAATCACCTTGCTAGGATCTCGGTTCAAATGGGCAATATCCTTGATGATTCTGCCATCCTTATACCGCGAGGCCTCTCTGTACAACGCGTGGGAGATTGAGGCACGGTATGGGTCCATCTTGGCGACTGCCTTTTCAGCATTGACCATGTAGTTGTTGGAAAAGACCACGATTTCGTAGTATTGGGCAAGATAGCCCAAAAAGTAGTCCATGCCTGGTCGCTTGGCGGTACGCCAGCCATGTTCACGGCTCCATTCAGAGTGGATCAGCAGGTCCTCAAGCCCGACTACTAGAGTCATTGGCCGGCCGTATGGTTCTGGTAGAGGGTCCGGCAACAAGTCTTCAAAGATTGGTTCATTGAAATGGTTGAAAATGTCGCCAACACGGGCAGTTAGTCGACCCCAGACTGCATCTGGAGTGTACCCACCAGCTACAGACTCGTGTCGTTTCCGTTCAACTTCGTCGTCCCAGTCTCGGGCAAAGTACGCAGTGGCACCCAGAGCTAGACCAAGCATGCCGATATACCCCATTTTAGACCGTTGTTCTCGCTTAATATCCGTGCTGGACTGGTCAGACGACTTTTTGGCAGTCCCCGCCCATTTCTTCCTCTGCTCGCCTTCCTTCGTGTCCATACCGGCCTGCTCCAAAACGTCGTCGGTGAGTAGTGACTCTTGTTTCTGTGGTGGTTCCTGTCCCTCCTTCTTCTCGCTATAGTACCGAGCTGCCAAGGTGGTGGTGACGGTCGTAGTGGCGGTAGCTGGTAGTACGGTCCGAGCCCGTACTGCTCGTGATGCCAATCGCAATTGCATTGGACGCATTGTTGGTATGTGGTGTGGTGTGGGTGATGGTTTTGTGAAAAATTTAGTGGTTTTGGGCCCCGCCAAACTTTTTGACCCAGTGGCGTACTGCTTGCAATTGGGACTTTTTCCGTGCGTGCGCGCGCGCCTCCCCTTTTTTTTATATATATTTTTTTCTTCTTTCCGCCCCGTGAATTGAGGCTCGTTTCAACAAGCGCTGTTGAAGAGTAAATTAAGAGTACCCGCCAACTAGTTTCCAGGCCAATAGTGGCGATCCAGTACAATGTTATATTACGTGACGCGGCTTTTCATTGGAACAAGAATACGGTTCCCACACCTACCAAGCATAGGTCGATGATTCAATACCTTCGGTCCATGGTATAAATAGATCACGTTATTTTTAGCCTTTTGCTGTTCATTTGTCAGACATGTGACGTAAAAGTACTGCACATACTAGATATATATATCATTCGTGCCAATATTAGTTAATTAACACTAAACGATGTCAACAGGCGTGGTAGAGGCTTGATAAGAAACATGAGGTCTTTACATTACTAGTTTATTTCGACGAGCTTTATCCGGTTCATTCCGTAACGGGAACATGTTACCCTGCGAACGACAGGCCACAGCTTGAGCCGCGAGATGCGCCCAGATCTTCACCGTAACAGAAAAAAATCCCTCCTCTAATATATATATATATATAAATAAATTATACACACAAACAATTGAAAACACTTAAAACAACGAGAAACAAAAGACAAGAACAACAAAAAAAAATATATAAAAATACCGCAACTTTTTATTTTTTTTGTATTTTTTTTTTTTTTTACTTGTCATCTACACCTCACTCTCCAAAGATGAATTTTATGCGGACACGTCGGTTCAACCTAACAGACGTGTTGCATCGAGCCTACGACGAGGCTTACCAGTCGTCCGTGCATGCCATACTTCTAGAAACCCGGCACGAGCCCATCAACGCCTTGCAGGCGTGGAAACAGACGCTGCAGGCGATTAGCAAGAGCCTGAGCGAGCTTGAAAGCACACCACCGAGGAGCGCCCAGGATCAGTCGTATATGAGCTCAATCTTAGACATTGAACGACAATGTCATGACCGCATCAGCTATTTGGAGTTTCGCAAATACAACAAGAGTCCATATGGTGGTGGTGGTAATGGAGGCAGTTTTTTGCCGGAGATTGAACCGAATCAGAGCATCATTGATTTTCCAGATTTTGACAGCACCAGTCCAATGCCCCGACCGCTCAAACCAACAATACCTCACTCGCATTCATTATCGACGCCGCCAACAAATGTAAGAAGCGACCCGTACGTGGTAGCAAAATCGGAAAGTCACGAGTCGTTACCACAAGCCAGATCACACTCGGCAACGTCAGTAGCGTCAAACGAACGTAAAAAACCCCAGAAGCAACAACAACAACAGCAGCAGCAGCAGGTACAACAACAGCAACGAAAACCAATGGTGATGACGCTCCGCAAGTCCAAGCCGGGGAAACTAGTAAACGGGTCGAAAGAGCAGCAACACCCAGCCACAAAAGCAGCATCGCTGGCATGGAATCCAAGCTCGGCAGCAGCACAATCCTCAACCACCGCGAGCATGACTTCCAACACCTCGGCGGGGTTTGAACGGCTCAGTATGCGGTCCAAACAGGGCGGGTTCACCAAACTCCACAACGAGTCTTTAGTCAAGGCAGCAACAAAGCCCAAGCCCAAGCAACAACAATCGCCGACTAAACCACTTATTGACGTGACTGAAGCCTCGCCACCTCCATCGCCTAAACGAACCGGCGCTCATCTAAACAGACCGTCTACAGTATACATGAGAAAGACGCAGGGTCATAACCAGAACCAAAGTCCGCGGCAACGTCAACCGCCACCCCCACGTACCAAAGGAAAGACGCCGCCACCACCATTACCTCCTAAACCGGCGGCGCTAAGCCCCCAACCCAAGTCCAAACCGTCGAAACAAAAACTCCTGGTAGACGATTCGGATGCCGCCACCGCCGCCACGGAATTAGAAGAGACTGGCGATAGTGAGTGGGACAAACGGTGTGCAAAGGTGATGAAGAATCTGAAAGGGGTTGATGAGGGAGCTGCCAAGAACATTTTAAACGAGATTGTAGTCAAAGGGGATCAAGTACGATGGAGCGATGTGGCTGGTTTGGAGGTTGCCAAAAACTCGCTCAAGGAGGCTGTAGTCTATCCGTTTCTGCGGCCGGACCTGTTTAGTGGGTTGAGAGAGCCAGCGCGAGGCATGCTTTTATTTGGTCCGCCGGGTACAGGCAAAACCATGCTGGCCCGGGCCGTGGCTACCGAATCGCATTCTACTTTCTTTTCCATCAGCGCATCATCGCTAACCTCCAAATTCCTAGGCGAATCGGAAAAGCTCGTGCGCGCGCTATTCTACCTTGCCAAGGAATTCGCACCAAGTATAATATTCGTGGATGAGATTGACTCGTTGCTGTCATCTAGAGGGGAAAACGGCACCGAGCATGAAGCCAGTAGACGAGTCAAGACGGAGTTTCTTGTCCAGTGGAGCGATTTGCAGCGAGCCGCGGCAGGTAGGGAAGAAGGTGGTGAGGATGTCCAGCGTGTGTTGGTTCTGGCTGCAACTAACATGCCGTGGGCCATTGATGAAGCTGCAAGACGGCGGTTCGTGCGTCGTCAATACATACCCTTGCCAGAACGCGATACCAGATATTATCAGTTGCGTCAGTTGATGAGTCACCAGAAACATGCCTTGTCGGATACTGACTTGGCCATTCTGTTGGAACTCACCGAAGGGTTCAGTGGTAGTGACATCACCGCGCTAGCCAAAGACGCGGCCATGGGTCCATTGCGAAGCCTTGGCGAAGCCTTGTTGACCACCTCGCGCGACAATATTAGGCCGATCGTGCTCAAAGACTTTGAAGCAAGTCTGAAGCTGATCCGGCCATCAGTGTCGAAAGATGGGTTGCGGCAGTTTGAAGAATGGGCGTCGTTATATGGCTCGTCTGGTGCATAGTAAACCTTAGCATTATTTATTAATACCGTAATATTTTTTATTTTTTTTTTTATATTTTCAAGCCGCGCTAGTCTTCCACAAGCTTATATAAGTTGTATGTAGCTTGTAAATCTTAACCCATCGCATCCAAAAAAAGTGTCTGTGACTTGCACCGGCCGTAATAATTAATTAAGCTCAATCACATATATATATATATATGTAATCGATCGCGATCGTGTGACGATTTTAATATTAAAAGTTGTACATATATGTATATCTGGATACCAACATGCTGGTTCGAAGAGGCGCATGCATAAAGCTAGCTAGCCGGCCTGGGTAAAAAATATAAAAAAAAGCTTGGGAGGTCGACTACTTAAGAGACGATTTTCACCACACTCCAGAAATTAATTTAAGAAAAAAAAAAAAAAATTCGTCTTCACAAATGGTGCAAAGATGTATTTTGGGCAAAGAGGACAAAAGTTGGTTACAGTATCGGCTGTAATTGCCGGGATGGTAGTATTGCTACACGAATGGGATAGAGTGAGCGCAAACATGTCGTTTACGCTAGAACAGTACCGCGACCAATTCCCCAAAGCGGACATTATGGAACCCTCCGATGAATACAGCGAGGAGTTCCGTCACACAATACAAGGCATGTACATCGCTGTGCAGCGGCTGGGCTCTATTGTCGGCTCGGTGGCAGCGTTTGCATTGACAGATCGTATGGGGAGGCTATGTTCGCTGGCCATTGGGTGTTTTTTTGGAGTGGCAGGGACTGCGATCCAGGCTGCGTCCGAGGGCGGAGATGATGTGCAGTACTGTGCTTCACGAGTGTTATGTGGGGTGGGTGTAGGTATCGTCACTAGCGTTACCCCCGTATGGCTTGTTGAGCTTTCCAAATCAGAGACGCGGGGTAGAACTCTAATGGTAGCGCAAATCTCTGCGTCGGTGCTAACGGTATGCGGCGTATGGATGGCATTTGGGCTGCAATACGTTGACGACAGCCCCGTCGACTGGCGAGTGCCTCTCGCCTGGCAAGGAATATTCGGCCTGGGTTTCCTATTCACATTAATGTCGCTACCAGAGTCGCCACGATGGCTAGTCACGAGACAAAAATCGGCCAGAAGCGCCGTCGACGCGCTCTACAACTGCCATGGAAACGACGCATTGGTCGACCGGGAAGTGGAACGGTTCATCCTACAAGCAGAAGCCCGAGAGACGAAAGGTATGTTTTCCTCGCAGACTCGTAAAAAGCATTTAAACCGGACACTGATTGCAATCAGTGTGTGTGTGGCATCGCAATTCAGCGGGCATCTCTTCACGACACTTTACTCGACAACCATGTATGAACAATATATGGGATTCTCGCCGGCCCTATCTCGAGGGTTGACCGCCGGCGCGTTCACTTGGCAGCTCGTTTGCTCGGTGCTTACATACCACCTCATTGATCGAGTTGGGCGGCGGATACTCATGCTATCCTCCATGGTTGGCATGATTGTCACTCATGCCGCGTCTTGCGGTGTTGGAGCGAACCTAGACAGTGTGTCGTGTCAAGCAGCCGCAGCGTTTTTAATGTTTTGCTCAATGACCTTCTACTCGGTGGGGTTGTATATGATTCCGTGGTTGTACTGCGCGGAAATCAGCCCGCTGGCTACCAGAGCGAGAGTATGCGCGGTTTCTTCAGCAATATACTGGCTGCTTGACTTTGCATTCACAACATCAATGCCAATTGGCGCGTATACCATTGGATGGAAGCTCCACCTGGTATACATTGCCACGTCGCTAGTGGGCCTGGCAATGCTGTTTATGGGCGCACCAGAAACAAAGAAAAAGTCGTTGGAAGATATCGACCAAGCATTTACTGGTAAAAACATGTCCAAAAACGCCATGAAGCATTCGAGATCTACGGACCCTATTAACCTCGAAAAGGTTTAAAGAGTAGTATTATTGTTTTTTTATATATATATGTTATTGTTATTGTTTTGGAAATTTGTGTCTAGCGTCGAGGAAAACAAGCCTTGTGCCAGTACAGCTCCAACGGCGTGTATTCCCTCCGGTCAATAGTCTTAACATGCTTTTATTTTTTACTTCCAGTGCCAAAGTACCATTTACACCAGTCAATTCTCACATGGTTCCCTTCCAAACTCTCGAGAACTGGCGCCTTTGTTGCCAATGCGCGAAAGTAAAGGCCATGGTCAAACTCGCCGGCGCCGTCAAACTGAAATGTTTTCAAATTGGGCATGTAGTTCACCTGTTGAACAAACCGTGGAAAGTCAAACTTGCAATCCAGCGTCGTGACGGTTAGACGTTCCAAGCACTGAGCGTTATCCACCAAGCGGGCCAGCCCAATTTCTGACGCCTGCACGTTCAGGTCCAACACTCTCAACCGATTGATAACTTCTTCAGTACCTGCCGCATCCAAATCCTGGACACAGACAGCATCCAGCTGTAACTCAGACAATGTTTGCAAGGGACTCAAAGCTTCGAGGAGAGTGTGTACAGTCCCAAGTGGGTCTCTGTGAGATACTGATAGCCGGGTGATTGGTAGCTGCTGCACGGCCCTCAAAATTGGGAGAGGTCTCCAAGGTAAGCACTCGTTGAAGGTCAAGCATAGATAGTTTAGGTGCGCAAACCTTGTACAAAACCGTTCGACTCTGGTTGTATCGAGAGAAGCACTGGCATCACTAAAGTGACGATTCCAAACATCAAGAGTCATATTACCACTAGCACTTATCCGCTGGCAGATTATCCGAATGGCCTGTACCGCTTCTTCATGGGTTAGACCGTCGTTATTGTTGGCGCGGTTGATAATATCCAAGTTCTGAAGCTCTTGACCCAATTCGCCGGGTGTTTTGGCAAAATCTTCAAACGAATATGGCCCTATTGGGTCGAGATCTACCACCCCTTGCAACACATCCAAATCCCTTTCCGCGCCCTCAATCTCATCAACCTGGTTGTATTCGGCTGTACAACTCGGCGTAATAATCAACCTCAACTGTTCAACATTAGGGGCAAACTCGACCATGGTATACAGCATGTCAAAATCACGAGAATAGAATTCAACACTTAGCTGGTGGATACCGTCGAAACTCACGCCGTTTAGTAGAGCCGCTTCAAGCAGGTCGGTCCTGACCTCAACAATGGAGGGGCGGTCATCACCCACGCTCGCCCGTGATACATGTTGAAAGTGGTTGGCGCGTAGCATTTCTAAATCTCCGGCTCGCTCGTCGATATTCATCATCAACACTGGATAGATGTTTTCAAAATCCACGTAATAATACCGGCCAAGTACTTGGGACCAAAGATGGTTAACATATCGATAGCAATGACGATAATTCGTTTGGAATTCGTTGTCACATTCATGCAAGGATTCCCAGATAACTAGCATAATTTCAACAGGAAGCGACGGCATTGTTTAACGCTGAGAGATGGTGAGGCGAGGCGAGTGGTGAAAAATGTCCTCCTCCTCCCCCGCCCCGCCGCACAGGAAGTTGGGAGCCTACGCGACACACGAGCTCCACCATTCTTAAATTGAAATCCACGTTCTCCCTCACAGCCCGCTTAAATTATTGTACGAGGTAAGGTTATAAGTCATTACAGGCTCAGGGGAGGGGCGTTTACCAGTTTTTTTAGTTGTGGTCATTGGCCCAAGTATAGACAAGCCGTATAGGCTACCAACACGTGTACACTTATTTGCGTCAAAACCGTGATGCTGTTATCTGTGGTAAGGGACAAAGGGAAAAAAAAAGAATAATAACTGACCAAGAATTCACGCCTACGCTGCATCGGGAACCTCAAACTGTTTCGTAAAAATTCCGCGCGGCTGCAAAAAAGTGGTACGACATATCGGCGACGGGGAGGGTTTCGAAATTTTTTTTTTTTCTTTATATTTTTTTTTCACACTCACAACACACAAACAAACCACTACAATGACGAAACGAACAGTATCATCCTCTTCAGGAAAATCAGAGGAACCGTCCAAGAAACAAAGAGAAGACTTTTCGCAAGCCTTCTCGTCCGAATTGTTTGACGATGAAAGGAAGGAAGGGTTGAAAACGTCCATCAACGAATCGGGGCCTTATTACCATGGGGTAATCAACCCATTGATGGACGACTCGTTGATGCGTAAAGTGCGACAAGAGATTATAGACAATATCCACTTTACCAAGAAGGAGACTGATATTTACAAGGTGTATCAAACCGGCGACTTGGCCAATCTCTCGGGGTTGGACAAGGACGAGTTGGACAAGCTTAGCAGCTTGAACCGACTACGAAACGCTCTCTACTCGCAAGAGTTCCGCAACTATTTAAGCTACGTGACTGGATCAGGCCCGTTGTCGGGCGAAAAGAAGGATCTGTCGATTAACGTGTACCAAAAGGGGTGCCATTTGTTAAACCACGATGATGTTATCGGCTCAAGACGCATCTCGTATATTTTGTACCTGCCGGATCCTGACATGCCATGGAACCCGAAATGGGGCGGGGCTTTACGTCTATACCCTACGCTAAAGCCAAATATCCCGGCCACCGACTGGTCCCTTACCATCCCTCCTGCTTGGAATCAGCTCGCGTTTTTCACTGTCCAACCTGGTCTATCCTTCCACGACGTGGAGGAA
The DNA here is from genome assembly GCA_030564235.1 of Blastobotrys elegans. NCBI lineage: Eukaryota > Fungi > Ascomycota > Dipodascomycetes > Dipodascales > Trichomonascaceae > Blastobotrys > Blastobotrys elegans. Next base: position 136,032 of record JAJLUJ010000001.1, read on the forward strand.
GTGTACGCGGACAAACCACGAATGTCAATTTCTGGATGGTTTCACATTCCTCAACCCGGAGAGCCCGGGTTTAAAGAAGGCGAGCAAGAAAACGTGGAACAGCTGAGCTCGTTGAAACAGCTCGAGTCGAAAGAGATGCGGGACATGGATTTCCCGAAACGTGCGTATGAGCCAGTTGGCGGAGATGATGAGAAGGAATACGCAAACGCCGATAAGGAGTATCTGTCAGAGTATCTCAACCCAAAGTTACTAGAGTCCGAGGCAATGTCCAAGCTAAATGGCTTGTTTTGCGAGGAAAGTGCCGTTGAGATTCCAGACTTTTTGAACGAAAAGTACGCTGCCGTTGTCAAAAGCTTTGTTGATGTTGATGATTTGCAGTACAAGGTACCGGCCTCGTCAAAGGAGGTGCCAGAGCCGTGGGACGTGGCTCGACCGCCGCACAAGGCGAGATACATGTACCTGGACAAGCAGCCATCACCGACGAACGCGCCTGCTACCAAGGACTACGCGGCACATGTTGAACTGACAAATCTACGAAACTTGTTCCAACACGAATCGTTTGTACGATGGCTTGCTAAAGTTACGTCGCTAAGTCCTACAGGCGCGTGGGTCCTGGCGCGTAGATTCCGCCCAGGTCACGATTTTACGCTCGCCACTACCCACGAATCAGACCAACCGGTCCTAGAAGCCACTCTCTCGCTCACACCGTCAAAAGGCTGGGACGATGGTGAGATTGGTGGCTATGATTTGTGCATGTCTGTTGATGAAGAGGAGAATGGAGCTGACCCGGCCGTCTACAAGGGTGCGGCTCAGATTGAGGGCACTGAGGATAATGACCCAGTGTTGCTAAATAATCAAGCCTCATGGAACATTTTCTCACTAATTGTCCGTGACCAGGGCATTCTTCGGTTTGTAAAATACGTCTCAAAGAATGCACCAGGGAGCAGATGGGATATCTCTGCTGAATGGACTGTTAAGGATGATGAAGAGGAAGAAGAACAAGAGGCGGAGCGGTAAGTATAATAAAAAAGAATAATAGCAAAAGACAAAAAAAACATATGATTACGAAGATTCCCGGCTTTCTCGATACTTATTTTCTTGTTCGGTTTGTAGTTGTTCAATTTCCGGCACCAGCTGCGCCAACACTTCGCTGGCAGCCTTGTGGTACGCCAACTGAGCAGAAATGAGCTCCAACAAGTTTCTCAATGGTTCTGGAGTATCCAATGCATTTTTCATCACTGACACTGCTTCTTCAGTAGCGGCCACAAACTCGTCTTCAGCTTGTTCGACTTGAGCTTGGGCTGGTTCTTGACGTTCTGGCTTGGCCACTTTGGCAGCCGCCTTGGCACTATCCAAAGTCAACCGCGCATTGTGAACATTCTTTCTCGCCTTCATGGCAAACTGCAAGGATGTGTTTAGAGTGGTGTTGAACGCAGTGTTGACTCGTTTGGTGATCAACGCATCCTGTGACAGACGTGCTTCACCAATCTTTTCTTCAGACATGGCGTACTTTTGCAAAGCAGTGGCCAGTGCTTCAGAGTTGGTACCTAGCGACTCTGCTCCAGCCAAGGCAGCTCGGCCCATGGCGTGGTTCAGAGTCTTTGGCTCCTTTTCGTGAGTGCCTGGGCTTGTCAAGATGGACTGGGCTTCTTGCGCCGTGGACGCTTGTGTCAAGGTCGAAACCTTTTCGGTAATAGTTCGCGACAAGTCCACAAACGATTCTCGCAAGTTTGGTGGGTAGTCGTAGCCTTCGTTTTCATAGTTGGTTGTCACGCTCAACAACTTTTGGTGCACCAGCTTTAATGCGTCGATACGTTGTTCCAGCTCCAAATACTCTTCTGGAAGCTCAGTCTTTTCTTCCGCATTGCCCAACTTTTCTTGAATCATTCGAGATGTTCTCTTGGCAAACGGAGTGAAGGATTGACCAAACCCAGTCATGGACCCTTGAATTGTTTGGAAGGATTTGTTAAAGTCAAAGTTGCTCATGGTGTTTTATGGTGTTGTTGTGTGGGTGTTAGGGAGGCAAAAGTGTCGTGTTGTTTATTTTTGTAACAACAACAAAAAAAAAAAAAAAAAAAAGAGAGAGATTTCTTCTTGGGAGTTCTATTTTGTGTGTGTGTTGCAGCGCTAATAAAATACATGTGCACGTCACCAGAATCGGGAGACACTACCAAAAAAACAAAACAGTGATAAGATATAAAAAAAGACGCAGTGTTTGTAGCACAATTCATATTTTTATACTTTTTTTTCTTCCCTTTCTTTCCGTATTTATATTTTAAACATTATTCAAATTCTGCTTTTTCTACTCTGGCAAAATCCGACTTGACAAGCTCTGCAAACTGGTTAAACAATTGCAAACGGTGTGGAGATATTTTTACCTGCGAAAACACAGTTGACATTGTGTCAATTGTACTCTCAGCATGCTCTTTAATCTCTGAACGCGGGCTGATGTTGTATAATTGGGATAGAGATTTCATGTACAAGGCCTCGTTTCTCATGACAACATTTGGAGGTTGTTTGAATCTCAAATCACCTACTGCTTTGTTCCAAAGTGTAAAAAAGGTTTTGAATGTTTGCCCGTTCTCGATTTGGGTGACCAAACGGTGCCGTAGTGCTTGATGGGAGATGAGCAATAGATATGGCCGTATCACCTGTGCCGGCAGCTGTTCAATCTCTGACGAGTGGATTACAGGGATAGGTGCTCTTTTTGTAACCCGTATGTCCCATTTGTTGTATATGTGTTCGGACTCCTCAACAAGAGGTAGCCCTATTAGAAATTGGATCGGCCTTGTGTCCACCAAGTGATTGATTCGTTGTGCTTGCACCTCTCGAGTTGGAGGGTTTCCATCCACATTGACATCATAAATCGAGCGTGCTAGGACAACGTCCTGGCTCGTTTTTGGATGGAGTGTCTGCATGAAGCCTAGAATGTCATACTTTGGTGCCGCCGGTGCTGTTGAATAAGCACGGCATAGCGAGACTACCGTTTGGAATTTTCGCATTGGTCGTGAACAAAATGTTTAATTAACAATTGGTGGTGTGGGTAAATTTTTCAAAACCGGCAAAGTCCGGTGCTCCGGCCCGAAAAATAGCCCATGAGATTTTGTGGCAAAAAATAAAAAAAATAGAACGCTGAGAAAAATTCATCACCACTACTTCACTCACACACCAAAAATGAACCAAACATTGTCGCTATATAAACAGCTATTGCGGTACTCGTCACGTATGGCGTCGTACAACTTCCGACAGTATGCGGTGCGACGAACTAGAGACGCCTTCCTGGCCAACCGGTCGCTATCCGATCCACAGCAAATCCAGCAAGCACTACAAGCTGGCCGAAAGCAGCTCGAGCTAGTCAAACGACAGAGCGCAATCAGCCAAATGTACAAGAGCGACAGACTTGTCGTCGAACAATAGATTTCTGTTAAATTATATTTACACACCTTTTTATTAAAACTTGTAGTAGGTATTTGTCACGTCAATGATTCGTTTACCCCGACTTGCGGCAATCTCGTTGATACTAGACTGCCGAGTAGACAATGCTTCTACTGCAGCTTTGGCCACATTCATTGGGTTTCGGGACCGGCCAACGTTACCAACCAGATCTTTGATACCGGCGCATTTGCAGATTTCGTAAATAACATGGTTCACTCGCAACCCAGAGCCTGGTGGGGCGGCTCGAAGTTCCAAAAGCACAGAGTGAAACTTGTGGTTGATTTTCCCGTAGATTGTTCGGTCCTCAAACCGCGGAATGTATACCAAGTTCTTGATTGCGTTCCAGTGGGCTCGTGCAAGTGCCTTTGAAGGCTGCATACCGTTCTTACCCTCGCCAATACCCACATGGCCGTGTCCATCACCGACAATAACCAGACTGTAAAAGGATGGTTGCTTACCCTTTCGAGTCATGTTTACTACTCGCTTGGCCACAATCTGTCGCATGGACAGTTGCTTGATGTATTTGGCCGAAACGCCGGTCAATTGCTCTAGCTTTGTTAGATTGATACCGCTCAACCCCTTTGTCGACAGTTGATCTGGTTCGAGCGACACACCCGGTGGGATCTGTTGAGGAATTGGTTGCCATGGCTCTGACTTGTCAATGTATTCATGCTTTGGGAAATCGTATAGAGGGTCGTACTTGGCGAAATCATCAGCGTAAATTGGCCCGAATTCGCCAATATTTTGCTTCTTGTTGGCCCACATTTGGGGAGTCACCATCTTTTCTGATGCAATGATGGATTTGACAAGCGATGGCGGGTAGTATTTTTCCAGCTGCTTGATATGCTGGTCTCGTCGCTGTTTAAGATCATCCCCAGCCGTTGAGTAGCACCGTCGTAATAAGTGCCGTAGAGGCGTTAGTCTATTCATTATTTTTTTTTGTATGTGGTGGTGATAAAAAAAAAATTTTCGGGACAAAAATTTAATACATCTAATAATGCGCGCCGCTCAAAATTTTTTTTTTTTACCTCCCTCACTCACTTCAACCCACACCAACACTGCAAAAATGTCAGAGTTTAAAGTACCGTCAGGATTTAAACAGAAAAACCAGACAACAACTCCCAAAGGTAAAGAGTTTTGGTTGGTCCAAATCCCGCCGAAATTTGATGTTTCCAAACTAAAGACGCTGCCTCTCGCATCAGGCACATTTACTCATGGTAAAAAGCACAAGCCGTTCCAGATCACACAGGAGGAGGATGAAGGCCAAAAGACGATACACTTGGGCAAGCCAGTTAAAGACGGTAAAAACATCAAGCTATCGACAAAGCTGAAAATCTCCAAATCTTTCACCATCAGCCGGTTAGCACAGGTGCCAGAGATTGACTATGCTACCGTCGTCGAACCAAAGCCAATTCCACAACAACCAAAGGGACTAACAGTTAAGCATTTCGCAACCGGATACGGACCAGATTCATCAACAGAGGGTAATAGCAGTAGTACAACTAAAAAGAGCAAGAAACGGAGTCATGATGATGAGCCATCACCAAAGAAGCATAAAAAGCACAAGAAGGAAAAGAAGGACAAAAAGTAGAAATAGCTCTCTTCAAATATCAAAATTGTATTCTATTGTTGAATTGTCAACAAGCGTTTGTTCGATATACCGGACGTGGTTATCTTTGCTTACTAGGATAATGGTGCACGTGCGAGTTCCGTACTGCTTACCACCCACTGTGCTAGGTGGGATGTAGATGCTGTGCCGCACCGACTCGATCGAAACGTTTTCGGTCGGGAACGTGTTATGCTTCATCAATCCAAACAGCAGCCCAATGAGCTCATTTTCGTCCTTATTCTTGTTTGTTTCGACTAGTTGTTGTAGTTTGGATCTGCCCAAATTGGCTTTTGGCCACGGTTGTGTATAGTGTGAGTTTGATAGACAAACCGTCTCGTGTTTCTTCTCAAACATGACAGTATTGCAATCACTGTCATTATCATCCTCATTTCTATTCGAAAACAGCTCGAAAGACGTGGGCTCTTTAACGTTGCCGCAGATCATGGTGAACCCACCCGTCTTGGTCAACTTTTCTCCATGCAGTTGCTTCTCCCGCGCTACCCACTCGCTAGGCTTTAAATCGCTCTTTAGAAACTTTTTGGGAAACTCGCCTCGACTGATTTCATATCTGTCTGGTTTCTCCATCTCGTGAAAGTTTAGCAAGACTGCAAGCCTACCTTGTTTGGTTATACCTATCCAAGTCCCATGCTCCTCTCTGAGCAAATCACACGGCCCCAGAATTCGCGGATCGTCCTCCCAGAAATCCGCCCTTTTAGTGGGCCGGTCCAGGAACTCGTCTCTATTCGATAGTAGAATTAGAGAGTAGTCTGGATGTGCTGTCGTAGCCATACAAATACACATGTTTTATTAAATAAGAGTGACGTGTGGAAAAGAAAAGTACGCGGATTAAAAAAAAAAAAAAATAATAAAGTGGGGAAAAGGAAAAGCCCACACATTGCATAAAAAAAAAATTAAAAAAACTACCAGCATCGTGCGGCTTTGGTTTTATTTCCTTCTTTTCAATGCATTATTTATTTAGACCTAGACCTATATGTATTACCGTCTTTTGTGTGTGTGGGGTGTTTTTCTTTTTCTTTCTTAAGTAGCATAATCTTTCAAGATACCGCGCATATGAACATTTGTAACCTTGCCACGCCGTGGTTTCTTCTGCTTACGAGATTCAGCCGATTTTGGAGCCTTCTTGATAGTAGCTGGATCAACACTGGTTGGTTTCAACCCTAGTCTTTCTAGCTCGCCTGGCAACTCACTGCTAGCGGGTACTTTAGCCTTGGCCCACAATTCAGTGAACGCAGAATCAATACCGCCGATTGGGCCGCCAGTGTTTGCCCATACATACCGCGGCGTGTTATCCTTTTTGGTCCGCCACACTACAATCTTCTGCTCATTTTCTAGCTCTTCCAGTGCTGCCAAACAACCATTCCACCCGTCCTTCAGGTTCTTTACTGGGATCCCCTGAAACGTGTTTTGTGCTTGCAAATACACCATCAAATCTTCAGCAGAATAAATATTGTATAACGAAACGTACTCAACCGTCGAGTTTCTATCATCGACGCGGATCCGGCCCATAGTTTTCAGCATTGGTACGAGCCCTGCGGCAGGTACACTCAAGTAATCAGCCACCTGTTGAATGGGGATGGGCGTATCGTACCGTTTGATAAACTCCAGTGCATGCACCATCTGAGTCGAGTGATGTGTACCCACGCCTGTACTCTCAGGCTGCGAATACACAATCGTTTTTTTCTTCTTTAGCGAATCGTCGACCACATTTGCAGTTGTGGCTTTACGCTTTTGCGGCGACGTGATACTATCGGCTGTGGCATTCTTACTGTCATCATTAGCTGCAGACGGGTTGATTACCCGCTTCTGAATAGTAGGAGCATGGCGAACCTTGTTCTTGAAAGAGTTGAGCTGGTCATTCAACGAAGACATGGCTAAGAAGAAAAGAAGAAAAAAAAAGAAGAGCAATTACTAAAAAGTTGTAGAATGCAAAACCTCCCAATTAAAAAATTAAAGATGCGTGGTAAGCGCATGTATGGGTGATGACTAAGCTATGAACTATAAAAACGCCATTCTTTCCACAAAATTTTTCAATCCATACACAACAACTTTTCGCCAGTCATCGTTCCGTCCGGTTTGTTAATCAACAGAGAACGAATGGATTCTGGTGATGGTTGGAGAATAAATTAGTCAATCTTAAAACCATCGCCGCTGGAGGCCGCCGTCTTAAAAGACTGAGCTGACCCATGAAACGGTGATGACCTAGGTCATGGCACATTTTTTTTTACAAACTCTAGCAATAGTGTTTAACATCTTGTCGTAGCGTTTCTGTAGTTGAATGAATGAAAAGGAAGATATTATTTATTAATTGAAAAAAAAAATAACAAAAATGCTACTACTACTTTTCGTCAGTCTTTAAGTTTGAAAATTTACTGTCCAGATCTGCTGTAGATTTGGTGTCGGATCCATCGAATGCTGCCTGTCCAGCTTCAGTTTCAACCTCGGCTGCAGTCTTGTTGTGATGGTGATGCTTTTTGGACTTTTCCTTCTTCTTCTTCTTGGAGGCGGCTGCTTCAGCAACCAGTTCCTCAAACATTTGCACCTCTTCCGCTTCTTCAGGAGTTCGGTGTGTAGTTTTGAAGACCGCGCCCATCAGCATCAATCCCTTTGCGCGTTCAATTCGCTTTTCAAGACGTACAGACTTGTCGTTCAAAGTTCGGTCGCAGACGTCTCGCAACACACTTTGGACTTCAAACTTGGAACCGTTCCATGCCGCAGTCAAAACCTTACCAAGTAGAGTTCGTTCCATCTCCACCCGTTTTTCTTCAGTCCAATCATCGCCACCCATTTCTTCCATCTTGGCCATTTCTTGCATAGAGGATTGCGCATCTAGTGCACTGGTCAATGTGTTCCAAGTGTCCTTGACCATTGACCCCTTCTCCTTCACCTTGGCAAAAAACCCGGTAACACCTAGGAACCGTTGTGATTTCAAAAAGGTGTTGCCTCTAGTATAGTAGATTGACCCAATGGTATGCAATAACTCAATCCCAAATGATTCCATCTTGAGATTCTCAGCCTCGAGCCGCATCTTCTCTTCAAACGCCTTGGTCACACCTTCAGCCTTGTCAGTCTCGGTCCACACGCTCAGCTTATCGACCAGCTTCTTTTGTAGAGTATTGACTCGCTCTTCACGTGCCTCTTTTCGTTCCTGTTCGTACTTTTCCATTTCTTCTTGCTGCTCCTTGGACATTTTGTTCTTTCGAGCCTTTTTTTCCAACTCACTTTCAGCCTTACCGGTTGATACCTTGCTGTCACTGCCGTCCTTTTGAGGTAAAGTCGTATTGGATGTGTCTATTTTTTCGTCCGAGGTGCCGTCAGTGATTGTTGGAATGGCAGTGCCGGTTGCCGAATTAGTGAAGCTGGTGGTGCTACTATCAGCAGCAGTAGCAGCACCAGTAGTGCTGGATTCACCTTCGCCCGACTCTTCCTTCTCGTCGCTCTCACCCTCCTCCTTCATGGCAATCTCCATCGTCTTTGTCAAGTCTTTAATCAAGGAGATTTCACCAATCAAGTCTGCAAAGGCCTCGCCACCAAAGATTTGCTGGAAAAACTCTGCAGGATCTTCAAATCCAGCTTCAGGCACGGCCTGTTCCTTACCAAACTGGTCATACCGTCCTCTCAGCGCCTTGTCGCTCAGCACTTGGTACGCCTCGCCAATCTCCTGAAAACGAGCACTCGCCTGCTCGTCGTCTGGGTTCTTGTCAGGATGGTGCGTGACGGCCTTTTTCCGGTACGCCTTTTTTATCTCAGCTTCGGTCGCCTCGGGAGAAATCCCAAGTACGTCATAGTAGGTGGTATCGACAACCATTATTTTTGTACGTAGATAGCAAAAGGTGGAATAAATGTCAGAGAGAGGTTGGAAGAAGAAAAGAAAAAAATTGCTGTTTTATAAATACACATTTTTTTTTTTACGCGATGCAGGAGAAATGAGCATAAAAGCAGGGTAAGTGGGTAAGTGGCTCGTGACATTGGGATGTTTTGAATTTTTTTTTTTTTTTGTGGGCCTTTTCACCGTTACGGGATTACTTTTTTTATTCACACACGACAAGCTTAACAAAAAAACAATGGACGACGATAACGTTGGTATTCTACTAGGTTACGCTAAATACACGATCAAAACGACGGCCATGACGATCGGGCCGAGGATCAAATCTGCTTTGGCTACAAACCCCGACTTGTCTTCGATTCTTCTCTTGCTGCTGATTCTCTACATTTCACTCAAAATCCTAACTTACTCTACGCGCATGGTCTATTCCTTCATTATGGGTTTTGTCAAGCTGCTTGTGTTTGTAGTCATCCTCACTGGAATTTTCTGGATGACAATCCGGGGGGTTAATGGCATGTACAGCGACATTTTGTTACAAATCCAAGACTTTGACTACTCCTCAATAACAAATTCTATTAAAGGCTATGCATACAAGGGTATTTATCAACAGCTAAAGTTTATTTATGATAATGTTGCTTGAAATTCTTCTTGTTTCGGTTGTTGTTGTTGTTGTTGTTATAATTATGGTGATGGCTCGAGCCCAGTTCCTGCTCTGGGTTTTCGATATAATCTTGAACGGCAAAGTTCTTGCTGGTGTTTCGAATAAACCAATCAGCAAACTTTCGGCTGCCTTTAGTCTCTGCAATGTAAATCAAGTTGTTTTCCAATGAAATATCAATCTCGCTCAGGTTTGTGCTGGTGCCTTGGAGTAGTTCACCCTCAGTCCACTTGATTTGTCGGTTCTTTAACTTAAAAGCGACTAGAGCCGATCGGAGCTGCTCGACATCGGTATCCAAAAACGTTGCCAACTTTTGAATATCCATAGCCGCATACAAGTTCAAGTAGCTCTTTAGGGTGGTTCCCAAGGTGGAGTTTTTCACGTCAGCCATGAAAATCAGCAAATGGTGTTGGATTGGATCAACATTGAGCTGCGTGTTTTCAAAATCTGGTGTTGATGGCGAAATAAACTTTGGTGCCGCAAACAAGAAGAGTTCTTGAAATGTCTTGTACCCTTCTTCACCGCCTCGAGCCATCTTGGCCATTGACTCGCCATACTTTTCCCGCAACCCTTGGTGGATCACCTCATCGACACGGGTTGGGCATAGGGTAACACAAATGGCCAAAAGCGCGTACATTTGCTCGCTCTTCTTGGTCACAGTGTCGAATTGCGCAGATCGGTTAATGTTCTTGGTCCGCGTAATAAACAACAAAATGTGTGTAAAGGCCTTGATGGCATCTGCATACCGTCGCAGCATCAAGTAACTAAACCCAACATAATAGTATGTGGTGAAATGAGCAGCAGCGACACGGGCAAACAATGCCTTCTTATTCAACTGAATGTCTTCTAGAGTTTGCAATGCCAATGAAAAATCACCAAGCAAAGTGTGAACTCGCAACAACCCAATAATGCTGAAATAACCCAGCATCTTGTACAATGGCCGCGAACCAAACTCACCAGCCACCTGGGTAGGGTCCTGACCCTTCTTCATGGCCTTCCATTGCTCAGACATGTTGGCCTTGGCGGCAAGAGAATATAACACATTCAACACCCCATACGCGCCCCACACCTCTGAGTTTTCCTTCAATTGAGCCACCTCCTCCGGGTTCTGGTTCTTCTTGATGGCACGGTTTCGGTAAATGGCAAAGCTGTTAAACTGGTAAATAAACTCGTCAACAATGTCCCACGCCCAGTAGGTTGGCAATTCAACAGTGGCCGGGCCTTCTTCCGAGTTTAGAATATACTGAAACAAGTTGCAATAGTTGTGATAACTATCGATCCGGTTCTGCAAAGTTGGTTGGAGCCGGGCATACAAGTGTCGGTAGTAAACTTCGGTATAAAAGATTAAAAACATTTCGTCATTGTCAACCAAAACTGCCACATTTTCAGGCGATGGCCACGATGAAGTCTTGTAGAACCGTTCAGTAAGCTTATTAAAGGATGACTCGTAACAAGCTTGCAATTCATAAACGTTGCCTTCGTGCAAGCATGATCTAAAGTACAAGATGAAATCCTTAACGGCGTCTGGGATCGAATCGCTTTCAATGGCCTCCTGCTGACGAGCCAATTGAGCTTCGTCATAGACGTTGTCGCCTACTGCAATGGTTTCCCCGTCGTAATTGTTAGCGTCGTCGTATTCGTACTCCATTGTTTTTTATTTCTGATTTCTCTTCTTCACTCTCACAAAACAAGACAAGACAAGGAACTTTGTTTGGGTGTGGTTTTTGGTTACGAAAAAAAAAAAAAATTTAAAAGTAGTGAAATTTTTTTTCTCCTCCCGTCCTTTCCCTCTTTTCCTTCATCCTCCCAGCTTAGCTTTAAGCTTGGTTTTGGGAGAGAAAAAGGATGCGCGTGTGTAAATCGTGGTCCAATCTCACCCCATATATTCCCAAAACCCGAAACTTGAGACAGGGACTTTTAAAACAATCTTTTATTTTTTTTTTTTCTTCTTTCTTAGACGTTTCGAATGCCAAACTTGTAACATTTCGGCTCGTTAGAACATGTACCATTTAGTGAAAAGTGTCTATGCGAATCTATCACGTCAAGAAGAATACTCGGTGCTGATACTGGGGTTGGATAACGCTGGCAAGACCACCTTACTAGAGAACCTCAAGACGCAGTATGGTAAGCAGCCGGGGCTATCACCAGAAAAGATTGCTCCTACGGTTGGACAGAATGTAGGACACGTCAAGGTTGATAAAGTACTGCTCAAGCTGTGGGATGTAGGTGGACAGGAGAATTTGCGGACGCTATGGGACTCGTACTACGATTCAGCACATGCCGTTGTATTTGTAGTCGACTCGACCGATCAAGCGAGAATTGAAGAGTGCAGAGATACACTAGAAAATATTATCAACCATGAGGTGCTGGAGGGGATCCCCATACTCATGCTGGCTAATAAACAGGATTGTGACGATCGGCTTGAAGTGGAGGATATTAAGGAGATTTTCAACAAGATTGCAGAAAAAATGAGTGCCAGGGATAGTAGAGTGCTGGCGATTAGTGCATTGGAGGGGACTGGTGTGAAGGAGGCGGCAGACTGGCTGGTTACGAGGCTGGTGAGAAATAAAGAGGCCAAACCACCAAATTTTAGATAATATCTTTATCGTCATACAATTATCAGATGTACAATGTTTTTTTTTTTTTTTTTTCCCTCAACCTAGGAGTTCTGAAGTGATTTATTTTATGCATTTTTATAAAGAATTTAGATACCATGGAAGTGACGATCAGAGCCTCTAGTTTACAGCCATTCTCGCACCAGTCCCTTGCTAATACAGCTGTACCCTATAATTATAATATGCAGACATGTCTACTGATTTTTTTTTAAAAATAAATAAACTAACATAATCTACAACGTGCCAATTAGATGGCAAATATTATTGGCTATCGATCGTTGGGCATGAGATATCGCATGAAAAGATCCGGTCGACCCAGCATGGCGGAGTTTGTTCTAAAAAGTGCTGCCCAAATGTGGTCATGTGTTTCGAGCATGTGGTGCGGCACACATATAAAAAGGGTGTTATAGGCAGCCTTTTTCCCAAACATATATTTTTCCTCTCTCTTTTTTTTCCCTTCTCTCTCTATTTCCCCTTATTGACACACACTACACAAAATGGAAAACGAGCCATTACTCAACCATAAACCCAGAACAAACAAAAGGAATCCGTTGATCTGGCTTCTTTCGGGATGGGCGTTGGTGGCCAGTCTGATCTGTGTCTACACAAGTCTAAACCCAGGGCTCCCTAATGCACTCAAAGTGCCGCCCCACACTAGAAAACGAAACGTCATTTTCATGGTATCTGACGGGATGGGGCCTGCCTCGCTGTCCCTAACGCGGTCGTTTCGACAGCATGTTGAAGGGTTGCCGATTGATGATATTCTAACGCTAGACAAGTATATGGTTGGTCACTCGCGGACCCGATCTAGCGATTCGCTCATCACTGACAGCGCTGCCGGTGCCACTGCCTTCTCCTGCTCTGCAAAGTCGTACAATGGGGCAATCTCAGTCCTACCGAATAAACAAGCCTGTGGGACTGTGTTGGAAGCAGCCAAGTTGGCAGGGTATCATACGGGGCTAGTCGTGACTACTCGTATGACGGACGCCACTCCAGCATGTTTCTCATCGCACGCTGGCTACCGATCTCAAGAGGATTTGATTGCTAGCCATCAAATCGGCGATTACCGGCTTGGACGAATGGTGGATTTGATGATTGGTGGAGGCCGGTGTCATTATCTCCCAAAAAACAAAGGCGGGTGCAGAAAAGACGACCGGGACTTGATCAGTGAAGCTGAAGCAACCGGTTGGTCATATGTGGGTGATATGGACAAGTTTAACCAGCTTCAAGACGGTCAAAACGTGACTCTACCTTTGCTAAGCTTACTGGCTAATACGGATATCCCGTTCGATCTGGATCGGAACCCCGACGAGTACCCATCGCTGGAACAAAGCGCCCGTGTAGCATTGAAAGCTCTATCTGACGCCACTGCTGACTCAGAACGAGGATTCTTTATCATGATTGAAGGTAGCCGGGTTGATCATGCTGGGCATGCTAACGACCCTGCAGCTCAAGTTCGTGAAGTGCTTGCATACGACAAAGCATTCCAAGCTGCTGTCGAGTTTGCTGATAACTCAAATGTCGAGACTGTGGTCATTTCCACGTCGGATCATGAGACTGGTGGTTTGTCTGTCGGCCGGCAGCTTTCTGCTTCATACCCTGATTACGCGTGGTACCCTCAGGCTCTAGCCAATGCATCTCATTCCGGTGAGTATCTAGCCAAGCAGCTCAAACAGTATGATGGTAATGACCTGCGAGGGTTCATCAAGACTGAGGTGTTTGAAAAGGGGCTGGGTATTTTCGACTACGACGAGACTGATGTGGCAGATGTCGTTAATAACAAGGGCTCGGCTAGCAACTCGTTGGTAGAGATGGTGTCGCAGCGGTCTCAGTCCGGGTGGAGCACGCACGGGCATTCTGCAGTTGATGTCAACGTATACGCGCACGCAGCAAAGCCGTATGCAAAGTACTTGCTGCATAGCA